>JAYMSF010000810.1:0-13850 GCA_036897335.1 Silene vulgaris | reverse complement strand
TTTTTACCGCTGACATGGATTTAATTGTCGAGGTTAAGCGGATGTTCAAGGTTGCCTTTTAATATATTATATAGATAAACAAATGATTGAGAAGGAATGAATAGCTGAGATGAATGAAATATGTAAGATTAATTCATTTCATATGTACCAACGGATGATTTTGTATATAGTAATGTACTCCCTTTGTTACGGTCATTTGTTTACTTATTTCACCGTAAGCTGTCTTAGTCACTTGTTTACTTTTTTATTTTTTTTTTATTTTTTTTTGAAAATACCCCATAGAGGGATTATGATATATTATGCTCATCAAGAACTAGAATATCAGAAATACAATCCGGGATCGAATCATGCGAAAAACGCACTATAATGGGCTAACCTATGCGCTATCGAATTCGAAGACCTACTAATGTGTAACCATGAAACCGATTAAACAAGCACAATAAACTAAAATGTCATGAATAATAGCAAAAAAGTCGCTTCTCCCCTTCGTCTTTAGCTGCAGGGCCTCAATAACTTCCTTACAGTCACTAGCTAGCACCACCTCATTGTAACCCCGTCGCTTCGCCTCTTGTACAGCCACTAAAACAGCCTCCGCTTCTGCCATCCTCGGAGTCGTATCTCGCCTTCTACGTTCCGCCACTCCCCACAACACTCTCCTATCTCCGTCACAACACACCACTCCAACCCCCATTCCTTGACCCTCCTTCACTCCTGCGTCAGTAAAAATAATGACCTTCCCACCTCATAGCTCTCGCATCCTGCTCACCGTACTACCACTGGTCCCAACATGCCGCCCCTCCTCACCACGCTTGCCCGGTTGTTTAGACACACCCTCCTCACCACGAATCTCTCTCAACACGCCTTGGGCTCTCCTAACCACCTTCGCTCCATTCACCGTCTCCCCTTCAAAAATCATGTTATTGCGAGCTTCCCAAATTGCCCAACACCCGATCATAAACAGGTCCCTTTCCTCACTAAGCATATCCTTCCACACATCCTCCACCCACTCCCTCACCCGCTCATATCCCACCACCGACCGCACCTCCACTCCCAGCCCGTCCCACACCCCTCTCGTCCACCCATAGCCCATGAAGACATGAAGGCATGTCTCCATTTCGCAAGCACACAGAGGACATCCGACATCAGTTCCACTAACTCGAATAGCAAGATTACGCTTCACAGGTAGGGCATCATTACAAAATTGCCAAAAAACGATTTTATCCTTGGCCAAACCCGCGCCTTCCAAATGTGATTCCAGACCCATTTTTCTTTTGCACTATCCGACTGACCATCCTCCACCCCATAATCTCCATTGAGCGCCTTATAGGCTGATTTGACCGAGTAAAGCCCATTTTTCTCGAGATCCCAGCACCAAATATCTTCGGTTTTCGCTTGTGGTACACGAATTGACAAAATTCTGTCTTGTTCGAAAGGTAGAAACAGAGCACGCACCTTTGACATATTCCAGTCACGCCCATCATCAGCCGTGAATAAATCTGCAACCAGCAAGTGAGGGTCGCCGTTGCTTCTTGGGGAGAGAATCTTACGAGACTGGGTACCCATCACCCACGGATCATGCCACACCTCCGTACTCAGCCCATTTCCTATCCGACGCCGCATACCCAACTCAAGAACCCGCTTCGCTTCAAATATGCTCCTCCAAGTATAGCTTGGGTTAACTCCCAACCTTGCCTTCATATAAGAACAATTTGGGAAATACTTACCCGCCATAACCCGAGCCATAAGACTACTCCGATCAACAAGAAGTCTCCACGCTTGCTTCCCAAGTAGGGCCATATTAAACTCATGGAAATCCCGAAAGCCAAGCCCCCCAAGACTCTTCGGTTTGCAAAGATGTTTCCACGCAATCCACGGGATCTTTCGCTTGCCATTTTCCACCCCCCACCAGAATCTAGAAACCAGGGACCGCAACTCGTCACAGAAATTCTTTGGTAGCTTGAAGACACTCATAGCATAAGTAGGGATAGATTGGGCCACGGCCTTTATCAGAATTTCCCTACCGGCCTTCGTAAATAGCTTGCCACGCCACTCCTGCAATTTGTTACTTAATTTATCCCTTACTACCTTCGCAATCACGCCCTTGGACTGACCGACAACCGTCGGGAGTCCTAAGTATTTATCATGCTCATCCACAATTCGGACTCCCAGGCAATTCACCACCGATGTCTTCCTTGCCTCGCTAACTCCTCGACTAAACGAAACCGACGTCTTGTTATAATTCACTAATTGGCCTGAAGCTTTCTCATAGCAGTCCAAAATGGCTTTAACTCTCTTGGCTTCCACATCAGTAGCCCTCACAAAGAATATGCTGTCGTCGGCGAATAACAAATGGGCAACCATTGGCGCATTCCGAGCAACACGAATCCCTCTAATAGTCTTCCGTTCCATCGCCTTCCTCATTAAGCCCGAGAGAACCTCCGCACAAAGAATGAATAAGTAAGGGGAAAGCGGATCCCCTTGTCTAATTCCCCTCGAAGGCCGAAAAGTTTTAGAAGGTCTCCCATTAACCATAACCGAGAACGTAACCGAGGTTACGCAAGCCATCACACGCTCCACCCATCTTCCGTCAAAGCCCATATGAGTTAGCACCTGTTCCAAAAAGCTCCACTCTACTCTATCATATGCTTTCGCCATGTCGAGTTTAAGAGCCATATGCCCCGATTCCCCTCTTTCATTCTTCATATGATGAAATAACTCAAAAGCTACTATGATATTATCCGTTATAAGCCGTCCTGTGGTAAAAGCAGACTGGTTCTCCGACACAATATCCCCCAAGAATCTTTTCAACCGGTTGGCCAAAACCTTAGACACGATCTTATAAATGACATTACAAAGGCTTATGGGTCGGAAATCAACCATTTTATCCGGTGCTTTTTTCTTCGGGATAAGGACAATGAGCGTATTATTTAATCCTTCGGGGAAGGGGTCGCCCCGTAGGATGCCCAAAACTATCTGGATAACCGTAGCCCCGACAATATGCCAATACGTTTGATAAAATAAGACATTCATACCGTCGATACCCGGCGCTTTCAAGGGATGCATTTGGTTAAGGGCATGTAAGACCTCCTCGGCACTGTATTCCTCCCGCAACATCTCATTCATCTCCGCTGTGACTCTACCCTCCACCACATCAAGCGTTCCTTCAATGCCCGTTGGGTTTCCCGTCGCAAACAAATCTTCGAAATAGCTTTTAGCAATCATAGAAATTCGTTCAGTTCCTTCATAGCTTCGGCCCTCAGCATCAAAGATTTTCGTGATATGATTTTTCTTCTTCCTTTGGCTCGCTTTCCTATGGAAATATTTAGTATTACGGTCTCCATCTTGTAACCACAACGCCCTCGATCTCTGTCTCCAAAAGCTTTCTTCCTGTCGCAATAAATAAGCAATTTCTTTGACCACTTTTTTACGTTCAGACACAGTTCGCTTCGATCTAACACCCTCATTTAGCTTCTTCAGTCTCGCCCTTTTCATTTTTAAATCCCGAACAATTTTACCAATGCTAATGCTCTTCCATTCCTGCAATTCTTTAGAGCAAAACTCTAATTTATCAACGATATGCCCGTCTCCTCGTTCCCATGCGTGTCGAATCGCCTCTTCGCACCCATCCTCGCCAATCCAAATCTGCTCAAAACGAAACATTTTATGTGTACTACCTTCCTCCTCCCTCCCCCTATCAAAGACAACCATAATCGGGGCATGATCCGACCACTCCCTAGTTAAATGTACAAGTTTCGCACGAGGGAATAACTCGAACCAACTTTCGTTCCCCATAGCTCGATCAATACGCGACTGTCTGTTGTCGCTGCCATGCTGACCATTATCAAAAGTATATTCATAACCTTCAAAGTCCATGTCCCTGAGTTCACAATCATCAATCGCCTCCCTGAAGTTTGTCATTTACTTTTCTATTTTAAGAATGTTTTTAATGAGTAATTTTATCCTCCACTAGTTACTTAATTCACTTGTCATTCAATAACCATATCTACAAACATAAACAAATGACCAGAACGAAGAGAGTATACGTTGTTACATAATTACCAACCTTTTTTTGAGTTATCAATGATAAAAATTGGAACGTACAAGTAAACCTAGCAAAACCGTCACAACCCGAACCTAAACTAACCAGACACAGTATAACCCGACCTGAATTGTTTTTACAAACTGGTTATTATACACAAAAAACTTGATAATAGTTGACACAAAAATTATCCAAACCTAACCCATTTGTCAGATCTACTAGAGTAAAGCATGTGATTTCCCGATGTTTTTCCTAAATTTTCTGAGCCCAATGTGATGAATGTTAGTTAGCCCAATGGGCCATTCATAACTCATGATGATCCAAGATGAAGACCTCTTAAAATAGGCGCACACACCTTAACCCTAGATAAAACCCTTCTTTATCATCATCACTCCTCCCATACATACTTCTCTCTCTCCCCGCCGCCGCAAACAGAAGACGAAGAAGAAGAAGAACAAGCTTCTCAAAAATGGAGGGAGGTTCAATCAAGATTTCCAAAGCTGTCAAAGATGTTTCTCCTCATGATTTCGTTAAGGCTTACGCTTCTCACCTTAAGCGCTCCGGAAAGGTCTTTTCTTTTCATTTCCTTTTCTTTTAATTGTTTGATTTTGAAATGTTTTATTTAAATTCGATTTATTATTTTGTTGATGTTCTTGATGTATGTTTAGGGTTTTAATGTTAATGAGTAAATCTTTTGTCGATTTTTGTTTGGTGATAGATTTGTGTAGATTTAACTTCTTAAAAATGTATTCCTTCCGTCTCGATCATTTGTTTACGTTTTTTGTTCATTGTGAGATAAAAAATTACTGCTTAATCAAACGTAAAGAATCTAATGAATCGGTCGATGTACAACATTTGTGAGTTTGTGACAAAATAAGTGTTTGTTTGAAATCTATACTTTGGTGTTGTAATCTTTTCATAAAACAATTGGCTGAAAATATAATGATATAAGCTTGAAATCCGCAAACAGCCCGTCTTTCTTATGACGGTCACAAGCATGTGACCTCTCACAACTCTCCTCCCCTTTTGCTGTTCCATTTGCTCCAGCTTAGAGGTCACAAGCTTGTGACGGAATAGTGCCGTCACAAATGAGAATTTTTGTGAAATCTGTAATTTGGGGTTGTAAAAAGAGTATATGTTGGGTTGCTCGATTTTTTTTAGAAGAAATTGGTATGTGTAGTTGATTTCGAAAATTTAGAGTTATGTTGGACAAATTTAACCTAGTATGTTTGTTTTGGAAATGTAGATGGAGCTCCCACACTGGACTGACATTGTGAAGACTGGAAAGCACAAGGAACTCGCTCCATACGATCCTGACTGGTACTACATCAGGGCTGGTAAGTGTGCGCTTATGTTCTGTACTCTACTCTGTTGATTGTATATTGTCAAATATGATAAACCATCTATTGCATTTGTCCATGTCTAATTTGCTGCTTTCGATGGTAGTGGGTATCTATTCACTGTCCTCTTTAATTAAGAAGGATTGACCAAAATTTGTCGTGCATTCATTTGCAATTATTCAGGGTCGTATTTATACTCTTAGTGTGATTATGGCTGATCTAAGTTCCTTTTTTGGTGTCAGCTTCTATTGCTAGGAAAGTGTACTTGAGGGGCGGAATTGGAGTTGGTGGGTTCAGGAGGATTTATGGAGGAAGCCAAAGGAATGGAAGTCGTCCCCGTCACTTCTGCATGAGCAGTGGTTCTGTTGCTCGCCACATTCTTCAGCAATTGCAGAGTATCAACATCATCGAAATTGATCCCAAGGGGTGAGTTGTCTTATTTCATTGCTGCAATGGATTGTAGTCAATGGCTCTCTTAGTCTAACCCATTGCTATTGCTCTAGAGTGGTACATAGCTACATATTATTTATGTGATTTCCAATGCTGAACATTTGTTCGCCCAAGTGATTAGCTTTATACTGCACTTGAAAATTTCCTTGTCGTGACTCTTGAGCTTCTCATGATAATTGCGTGTCATGCGTCTGACCTAATTTCATTTTGGTTCTTCAAGTTGCACTACAAGTCTAAAACCAATCTGCTCTCTTTAACCAATATATCATCCAAATAACAAATTTATTTACACTTTCGTAAATTTGTATTCACATTGTCATTTATTTTCTTGATGTCGACATTATAATATTCAAAACAAATCGTTAACTCGGATAACATTGTCTGCCTTACACCAAGTAATTTAAGTGCATTATTATTTTCTTATGTTGGTTTTGATCTCTCATCTTTTAATCGTTTTTTATACTAATGAAATGTCGACTAATGAGTAATGATGCAAATTCTATATTGCAGTGGAAGGAAAATCACTTCAAGTGGCCAAAGAGATCTTGACCAGGTTGCTGGTAGAATCGGTGCTGATGAGGTTTAAGAAACTTGCTGGGCATCTACTCATTAGTCGGTCCCTTCAGCGTTTTGCGTTTTTCTTTACGTTTCGAGGAGCTAGTTTTTGAATGGAATGAATCATATATCTGTCTTTAATTCCTATGCTAGACATGCTAGTTCTGGGTTCAACTATTAGGGTTTGACCTTTTTTTTAATTGGATTTTGAGTTTTGAAAAGACTTAAATTATGGAATTACATTCTGTGTTCTCTTTGGTATTTTTTTTATCCGAACTCCTTTTGTTGTAGTACCTTTTGTTATAGTATTATGCAACTGCCAGATCTAGGAAATTCGACGGTGGGGAGAGGGGCTTTCAGCAATGGAAGTTGTTTTCTGTTTGGGTGCAGCAAAAGCACCTATAGTATAGTCATACTTGCATCACTTGCATGTATCCACCTTGCCCTCGTCTTTAATCTTCGTACGTTTCCTACTTATTCAGCTTATTCCTCGCTGATATGCTGACCCTAAAACGCGGTAGGATGATATGTTCAACCAACATATCGTGCATGTACCTTGTTGATGTCATGGAACCTCAGATCTGGCTTTTGCTGGGCTGCTCTTCCTACAGTACTGGTTTGCATTGCTCTGTATTTTGCTAGTGCTAGTCCTAGAAAACGCTGTCTGACACATTGTTACCAATCTCTAGTACTCTCTAACATGGCTTGAGCTGCTTACCAGGTTACGAATTTCACTCATCCGCGATCAAAATGTGTTTCGATTTGTGGTGTGAGCAAAGAAGGCTGAAACTTGGTAGAACCGATTGCATCCCAAGTTTCTGTTTGCTCAGCCTCTTCCTTTCTTTGTCATATCGAATATTTTTCAGTTCCAACTATTCACTCGTAAACTGGAAGTGACTGCTTGGAAATTGGGATCGAGTTAGTTTTCGTCAATAAGAATTTGTTAGTCTAATTGAGCTAGCTCTGATATTTTTGTGATTGCATTGGTCATTGTGAATAAGGGTAGAATGTATGACTTTTACGCAGTTTATTAATATGACTTTTACCCTATTTAGTCAAAAAGTTCGAACGAATTCTTCCTCTTGGTAAGCCCATGGGACACCGAATCCTCTGGCCTCATCTTGCTTAATCCATTTACACATATCTGCCGTGAAATCGACATTGTGCGAAACGAGACAAGATTGTCTGACGAGGCTCACGATGATCTCAAAGTCTTTAGGGTAGTTGATTATGGTGCTGGTGGCCGTACTAGTGCCTGGGAAATTACGATTTTCAGTTTAAAGACCAATGTATGGACATTACTTGAGGCTAAACCAATGATGAATCCGTCTTATCGTAGGGCGTATACACATCTTTGTGTAAACAAAAATTTACTCTATTTATTTTTTCACGAATATTGTGCTGTTTCTTCGTACATGAGAATCTGCTGTTTCGACATTCGGGCTGAACAGTGGATTAATGATATTCCTTTGCCTCCTAATCTGGATATTTCCCAGTTTAGCGTATTTGATGGAAATCTATGTGCTTTAGGGAGTGACAAGAATGGCAAGGAAAAGACTCATAGTCCTTGGAGTGTATGGTTTATGAAAGATTATTGTTGGGTGAAGTTGATGACTGTCGTTTCTACCCGTGTAAGGGACCGTTATTACAGTCCTATTGCGTATCGCAAAGGATCACGCCATGAGATATTATGTAGACTGCTTTAAAGCAAAGAACTGTTTTGGTACAATCTTAGAGATAATCAAATTACCAAAACCGATTTCAAAGGGATTCCTGAAGATGGAAATAAATATAATATAAACCCTTTAGATCATGTTTGCAAAGAAAGCCTAATGAGTTTTCCAACAACGTTGCCCGATGAAATGGCTTAAGAGTTGAACTCAGCTCTCCTCGACAGACATGCGAATCGAGGCATAGGAGTCCCAATCACACAAGAATTTTTAAATATTGAGTATCATAAATCATAATAAGGCAATTTAGAATGTCATTAGGGTTAAACACAATTTCGATTGTGCATAGGAGTAAAGTAGCTGTGTAAAATGGCTCAAATTAGGAAAAAAGTTCCTTGTATCGGTTTAGGAGTAGTTATTCATTTTGCTCTTACAACTTAACCCATTCTGTTGGTGATCAGCTTGCTAAGAAAGGAGAAAAGTTTATTGATCTCCCTTACGCTGTCAAAGGAATGGACATTTATTTTAGTGGTATACTCAGCTTTATTGAATCTACGGCTGAATAGAAGCTCAAAAACGCGCTATCCCTTACAAGTATGTACTATTCTATATTTGCATTGTCGAACTCTATCTTACTGATCCGACCTTCACCGATAATGGACGACGGTGTTGCACCCTTAGATTTGATATGGTATCGGTACCTGATCGTCCTTGCTAATTTGGCACTTCTAATACCCAAATAGGGAGGTCCATAAGACAGACATATCCATGATTTTAAGCCTTCTTGCTCAAACATTCAATTTTCCACTTTAAAAATGCTAAATATATCAAATACCGTAGTAATATTATGTTTCAGGCCATTGTGTGCACTTCTGTATTCTCATGAACTCTCGTATATGAGTTCAATTAACATGTGTACTGGGAGAAGGGGTGTATTGTTTTTAATGTTAATTTGGGATTTTACTTTGGATTTTATTTTATTTTAGGTGTAGTTTAATTTCAAGTTTTAACGGAATGGTTAGCTGACTAAGCTCCATCAGAACACTTCTTCTTTCTCCGTTCAAGACATTTTACTAGTTTTCAAAATCCGGCCGCATATTTTCGAAAAATGTAGTGAATTGGGTGCGAAAGGAGGATTGTACACTCTTTACAAAACCCTCGGTTTTACAAAATCGAATTAGGTATATGTTAAACACAATATGATATCAAAACTCTCTTGTGTTTCATATTATTCATCATATCAATATATAGTAGAATGGAACCGTGTCATTTAGGGTTATGCACGCAGCCCAATACACATAATGGGCTATCGATAAATGCTAGTCTAATACGATAATAATGCTAGTCTATTACCCCCCCTCAAGTCGGAGCATACAAATTGACAATGCCAAACTTGCGAACTAACGACTCAAATTGCGAAACACCAAGCGCCTTAGTAAGAATGTCGGCAAGCTGAACCGTAGTAGGAACATACGACGGGGCAATTAGGCCATCTTTAATGGCATCTCGAACAAAGTGACAATCGATCTCAATATGCTTGGTACGCTCATGGAAGACCGGGTTTTGAGCAATGTGCAAGGCCGATTTACTGTCGCTGAAAAGCTTCACAGGAGCCGAGTGGTCGATCCCCAAATCACCCAAGAGGCCCTTAAGCCACTTAATTTCACCAGTAATGGCACGAAGTGCCCGGTATTCGGCTTCAGCCGTGGACAATGAGACGGTTGGCTGCTTCTTGGTTTTCCACGCCACCGGAGAGGAACCGAAGTATACCAAATAACCTGACAAAGAGCGACGAGACTCGGGACACTTTCCCCAATCCGAGTCACACCACCCAGATAAACGCATATCAGACCGAGAGGACAATAAAATGCCCTGACCAGGAGCGCCTTTGAGATAGCGAACGGTTCTTAGTGCCGCAAGCCAATGATCTTCGCGAGGTGCACTCATGAATTGAGATAATGTATGAACGGTGTAGGATAGGTCCGGGCGAGTAACGGCCAAATAAACCAACCGGCCTACCAATCGTCAATAGGGCTCCGGATTGACCAGGAATTTGCTCTCACTTCTCCCGAGGTGATGATGCTGTTCTAGGGGAGTAGGAGCGGGTTTACACCCAAGAAGGCCAACCTCGTGGATAATATCAAGTGCGTATTTCCGCTGACACAAGAAAAGACCATCCGGGTTCCGGGCTACTTCAATGCCGAGGAAGTATTTCAAGTCTCCCAAGTCCTTCATGTGAAAACATTTGTGCAAGTATTGTTTGAATGCGATAAGAGAAGGCAAGTCATTCCCGGAGACAATTAAATCGTCCACATAAATCAACACATTAAGACGCACCGCATCCTTGACATATGTGAATAACGAATAATCATAGTAACTCTGAGAGAACCCGTACTTTTTCAAAGCCATACCGAGCTTTGCAAACCAACATCTAGGGGCCTGCTTGAGGCCGTATAGGGACTTCTTCAACCGACAAACAAGACCGGGTTTGGGAGCCGTAAACCCGGGAGGTAAACGCATGTACACTTCCTCCTCTAAATCACCGTGAAGGAAGGCATTATGCACATCCATTTGGTGCAAGTGCCAATTCTTTGCCGAGGCAACAGACAGAAAGGTACGAACGGTTGTCATTTTAGCTACGGGAGCAAACGTTTCGTCATAGTCCACCCCCTCGGTCTGGTGATTACCGAAGACGACTAACCGTGCTTTAAATCGTTCAATGGAGGAATCCGATTTATATTTAATTTTGTATAGCCATTTGCTCCCTAAAGCCTTCTTTCCTGGTGGTAACGGCTCCATAACCCAAGTTCGATTAGCAACTAAGGCTCGCATTTCGTCCTCCATAGCCTTACGCCACTCACTGCTTTTTACGGCAGTTTTAAAATTTCGGGGCTCCGTATGTGTGGTGAGGGCGGCTAAGTAGGAACGATATGGAGGCGAAAATTTAGTACATGATAAATAATTAGCAAGAGGGTAAGGAGTACCTGAGGAAGGAGAGGTGACATGAAGACGAGAGGCGTGAGATGGACTGTCATCGCTGCTTTCATCACTGTCCAAGTCGAGGACATAATCTCGCAAATTCACATTGGGCATACGGGTACGTTGACCCCGACCCAAAACAGGCTGCTCAGGCGAAGGGGTCGAGGCACTCGAGGTGGGCGAGGCTGTAGGTGGTGTCTGAGGAATGACGGGATCCGTGCTTGCATCAATTGGACCCTCAATATCGTTATCCCAATCGACAATGACATCATCTGTTGGAGCCGAATCAATAGTAGGAGCAGTTGTGCTCGTGGAGGGTCGATGAAAGGGAAAATGATCCTCATAAAACTTCACATCCCGGGACACAAAGAACACCCGTCGCTCTATGTCATATAAATACCATCCTTTTTGTCCGGAAGGGTAGCCCATAAAGACACACTTTCGACTCCGACTTGCAAATTTATCACTTTTGGAACGCTGATCGTGAGCAAAGCAAAGCGACCCAAACACACGAAGCATTTGGAAATTTGGTAATTTTTGATAAATGCGTTCATACGGCGTCGAGCCATTTAATATGCGGGACGGAGTGCGATTGATAACAAAGGCAGCGGCTAAGACACATTCCCCACAAAATTGGACAGGTAAAGCACCCTGAAATCGTAATGCCCTAGCAACATTTAAAATATGCTGATGTTTTCGCTCTACCCGCCCGTTTTGCTGTGGGGTACCCACACAGGAAGACTGAAAAATAATACCATTCTCCGAAAAATAGGGCTTTAATGGGTGAAATTCTGTCCCGTTATCGCTTCTAACAATTTTTATTTCGGCCGAAAATTGTCTTTTGATCATAGCAATAACGAGCTTAAATTTTTGTGGTACCTCGGTTTTCGTATTTAGCAAATAGACCCATACCCCGCGTGAATAGTCATCGACTAATGTCAAAAAATATCGAGCTCCAGTCGTAGAAGCAACATCATAACGACCCCATAAGTCACAGTGAATTATTTCAAAAGCATGCATACTGTTATTTGTGCTTAAAGGGAAACTGCTACGAATATGTTTAGCGCGATGACAAACCTCACACGGTTTTGACAACGACAGTTCTTTAGTACGTAAAAAAGGAAGAAGTTTAACAATCTGCTCAGACGGATGTCCCAATCTGTTATGCCATAAAGTATAAGTACTTGACCCAGTATGCATTGCGTGCGCGGCTTCCGCAGCCACTCGAAGATAATACAGTCCATCAAGCCTCTCACCATTGCCAATCTCCTTCCTCGTAGCCCGGTCCTGAATGAGACACGAAGTGGCATTAGTTACAAATTCACAATTTAAATCATCGCTTAATTGTGACGCCGATATCAAATTACAAGTTAATTTGTGGTACAAATAAGACGGGGTGTAAAGTGATGGTAGGAGTGAGAGTCATACGACCCACATATGAAGCATGGATTTTCGAACCGTCGGGTAGACCCACAATACGACTCGGAATAGTTTTAACATCAGTAAGAAGTGCAAAGCTACCCGTGACATGGTGGGAACATCCCGTATCAATCAACCACTTACCAGAATGATCATGACTCGGTGTGCCATACACATTTACCAGAGAAGCGGAAGCTGCCGGAGATGATTCAGAAGAAGGGCCTGCGTTCGACGTGTGTACAGTATTACTGGAGGAAGCTGTAGGTCCATCATGACGAGTACTATTTCCCTCCTCCTGAAACCGAGCGCTGCCATTCCCACGCCCTCCACCGCGCCCACGGTTGGAAGAACCACGACCCGAGCCACGTTTGGTCCCCTTCAATTCATGATACCAGTCTGGTATCTCGCCCAGGAGATCAAAGCACATGCTTCGATCATGGCCGTTACGGTTACACGCAGTACAGTGCAATCTTTGACGCTCGGTACGCGTCATTTGGGACGGCAATTTATTAAGAGGGCGATCACTACTGTGAACATTAAAACTCGCAATTTCCGGTTTTGGCTCGGATGTGCTACCAAGACCACGAACTCGCTCTTCCTAGCACAACATATGAAAAGCCCTACCCACCGTGGGAAGGGGTGTCTGGGCTAATATAACAGATCGAAGAGAAGAATAGGGCGTCGGAAGCAAACCCAAAAGGAACGAATGCAATCGCTCCGATTCGCGTCGTTCGATGTGCTGCTTAGCACTCGTACAACTCGCACAACATTTGCACTCAATTATGGGTTGATGTTTATCAAGGTCATCCCATAATTGACACAATTTTCCGTAATAAACCGTAATAGACATACCTTCGGTTTGACGACAGTCCCGGAGGTCACCAATAATCTGCTGGATCTGGGACCCATCAACCACGCCAAACCGCTCCTGTAACGCATCCCACAGTTGTTTCGCATTCTCACACTTAGGAAGGAGGGACTTAACCTCCGGTGAGATCGTATTCGACAACCATGAGACTAACATGGAGTGAATCGTCTCCCAATCATCTGCCGTACAAGGGGTTTGTGGTTCATTAATCGTACCATTAACGAACCCATACTTCCGTCGCGACTTTAGCGCGATACGTACATCGTGAAACCATTCATTGAAATTTTCGGGGGTAAGACGGATAGGGGTGATCGAATCTCCGGGCTTGTCTTGTGGACCGAGATAGTAGGGGGAGGAAGGCTCAATTTTCGCAGGTGGCTGTTCACCACCCGACATACCGACGGCTAGGGTTTTAGAACTTAAGATCTTAATTGTGTTTTATTTCCTGATACCATGTTAAACACAATATGATATCAAAACTCTCTTGTGTTTCATATTATTCATCATATCAATATATAGTAGAATGGAAC
>JAYMSF010000809.1:0-13851 GCA_036897335.1 Silene vulgaris | reverse complement strand
ATCTGGAAGAAATGCCGAGGGGGATTCATGGTGGGAAACATGGCAAGAAATGCTTCATCAAGATGAATGGAGGTAGGGAGTTTTCATCCTATAGTTTCAAGTAATATGGAATCTACTTTCTTGGGGATATTTAAATCTTGACTGAACTTCAACAGCACTGTGTAGCATGTATCTCTGGTTAATTTAATATAAAATAATGTTACCTATTACTCCGTATCTTGCAGCAATATAGCAAGGATAGAGAGAAGTGCACAAAAACAGGCGAAATCAGGCGCTGAAAATGCCGGGTGGCATGAAAAGTGGTAAGAAATAGTGTTCCTGTGATGCTTGGACGTCTGGTAGTAACCAGGTACAGGGTTAATTAAGCTTGACGTATTATCTTCAGGTGGGAGAAATATGATGCCAAAGGCTGGACAGAGAAAGGAGCACACAAGTATGGCCGATTGAATGAACAGTCATGGTGGGAGAAGTGGGGAGAGCACTATGACGGAAGAGGATCTGTCTTAAAATGGTTAAAGCTTGTCTTTTGCATGATTGTGTTTTCTTTTCATTTCTCTTCTTCATTAGAAGGAGAAGCGCCTGAAAGCCAATTCAAAGGTTCACTGTGAGGTAGGGGCCTAGGGGTCGCAGAATTCTATTATTTTGATGATGTCAAGAACCATTAAGTATATTTTCATCATTGAACTTATGAGGGAGTAGAATAATTGGTACGTGATGGTGTACATGGCTGTTATGTGCATCAGTGGATTTGGTTTCGACTATTGGTTCTTGTTAACTTGGCATAAAGTGTATCCCACAGTCCCACTGAAGCTTGTTTTCGCTGGGCAAAAAGCGTCTTTTCTGTTTACATGTGCAGATGAATTTCTGTTTCTTTTTATTTTGAAGCAGCAACTCTGATGACCTAGGTCCCTCTTACTATATCATGTGTTTGCGAAAGAGTGTTTGTAGTCACCAAAAAAAGATGTGTTTGTTTGATCTGCAGTTTGAACCTTAGTCTAAGAAACGCATTAACGTTTACTCATTCCTGCTCCAGGACAGACAAGTGGGCGGAGACAGAACTTGGAACTAAATGGGGAGATAAATGGGAAGAGAAATTTTTTTCAGGCATTGGCTCACGACAAGGAGAAACTTGGCATGCATCTCCTGGTGGTGACCGTATGACATTACTCTCTTTAACTTCCTATTATAATTCATTGCTACTGAACCGTAAATAGTCTACCTGTATGTATATGTTCATCTCAAAATCAAGTCATGTGTTCTCGCCTTACTGCTTCTTCACTTAAGTAAATAGTGATTCTATAAACAGATAACTAAATGGAAATAACCATCTGGCTAATGCTGGTTAGGTGATAGCGGCATCTTTGGCTGGAAGTATGAAAGATTAACCATCTTGTACTGTATAAGTTTTGGTCTCTATTTCATATGGTGAAGATCATGGTTGTGTCTACGTCATGTTGAAACAAATTTCTTTATCTGGATTCGGGGCTGACACCAAAATATGTCTCCTCGCAATTGCTGTTTTTTTTTTTTTTTCCTGGGCGATCTGAAATATCTCTGCTTGTTGGTTGTACAGGCTGGTCTAGGACATGGGGTGAAGAACATTTTGGAAATGGGTACGTCGCTGTAGAGTCGTAATTATTTAATTGTTTATCACAAGTTTCATTTTTCAGATTTCTTTTTTAGTGCAAACAATCTGACATCTTATATAGTCGGGATTTGGCCGTGTGTTCGCCTCAAAGGCTGAAAAACTCTCCCCCAACCATGTTATGTCAATTGATCTATGTGCTCGAGAGTCAATCAAAGAATTGTGATTACTAATCTAATGCATAAAACCGTGCCTTCTGTTATAATAGCAAGGTCCACAAGTATGGAAAGAGCACAACTGGAGAAAGTTGGGATATAGAGGTGGACGAGGGAACATATTACGAGTAAGCAGGATTCTCTTCTGAGCATTAGTGCAATTACATCTTTTCTAGTGGGATGTCGTTATTTGTAATGTAAACTAAACTCACTGGGTTATGCTTTGCTACTGTTTGTGAAGGGCTGAACCCCATTATGGATGGGCGGACGTGGTAGGTGACTCAACACAGCTGCTTTCAATCGAACCACAGGATAGGCCGCCAGGAGTTTATCCAAACCCACCTTCTCCTCCAGATGATATGTCTAATTCGCCACCTCCCTCTTGAAAGTTTTGAATATTAACTCGGTCAGTCTAGACTAAAATCTAGGTAGTGGAATAGGTAAAATTCAATTCTTAGGTTGAAAGCAATTCTGTACAACTTTTCTTGCCATTCTGTGGTTTATTAATTCATTTTAAGGTTGGGTAATCGTAATTCTCACCTTTCTATAATTCTCTATACTTCATTTTCAAACCCCTCTTTTCCAAAGGTTTCTTTATGATGCCATTTTGCCAAAACAAGTTTTTTTTTTTTTTCGTCCATCAATCACGAAGGCTTCTAACAAATGTTAGTTTTGGACTTTTGGACAAAACTTAAGATAATGCTTAAAGATAGACCTTTATTAATGGTAAAAAATGTGCTTTTGGTGGGAGTTTTATAGAAAATGTTTGTAACAGGGAAGAGTTTCAGAGGAAAAAACAAACTAGAGGTTTCAAGAAAATGGTAAAGGGACGAGAGTTACCAATTTTCTTTTCATTTCATTTGGACAAAAATTAAGATACTGCGGATTTTTTTTGTTGGAAAATGAAAGGGCGCCACCCGGTGGCACACAATTTGGGCGCCACCCTCTCACATGGAGTGAGTGGCTCAGAAACTAGCTTTGAAATCCAACATAAAAAAGTGCTCTTGTAGACCCCTTTTGGCCCTTGTACCAAAAAATATCACAGTAATAGAAGGCCAGACGACCTTGAGCTGGTGCAGGGTCCTGCTTGGCAATCGCTCCTAATATAATATAGATAAAACAGATTTAGCCTGTGATCTGTGAACATGAACTCGGAGTATGCAATTGTAGCGACTGAGTCGGAATTGGTAATACCATTGGTGCTACTTGGATGTTCTCCGGGGATGAACAGGTAGATTGCTTGGTTGAGGAAAATAACTGTTACTTAGAATTAATGCACTAAAAGGAACCAAAAGCTGAGACAAAAAGGAGCTTGCTAGTACATTTACCTATCAATATAAAGCAAAATAAGTACAAGTACATTTTCCAAAACAACCTAAATGATCTGAAGGTGTGAAGTAAAAAAAAAAAAAAAAGGATATTTAACAATCTAAATATATCTATTAATTGAAACGGGGAAAAAAATCTACAGCTATCTATTGATTAAAAGAAACCGCGGCAGGAACCTCTTCAAAGTCTATAGTTATAAGGAGTGGGAATATCCTTTACCATCAGTACACCAAAAATCATTTCCACGTTCCACAGCGTGCCTCATAGAGTGATCGCTAGATGTCAGGAATTAAACTTTATACAGGTACTCCAACAGCAGCCAGACAACACAATCTCAGCCTCCTATACATGTCGATCCTAGCCACCTACGAGTTAATCTTGTAGAGCAAGGTGTAGTATCTCACCTTATGGAGGATGCAAGACATGATAATAAAGATACCTCTCGGAACCAGAAAATGTGTGATAGTTAGATGCAAGCGAAATCCCTAGTCGGATAACAGATCTTCTATTTCAGGCTCATCGGATGTAATTCCATCATAATCCAAAGTGGTTTCATTCATAGTTCGTCTCTCTTGGGGTGTAACTTCATCGTCAAAATCTGGATCTGTAACTTCTATATCATCGTCAATATCACGATCCTCTGGTTCTTCTTTTCGAGAGTCTTTGCCCATCCCGATTTTACGGAGGCTGGCATCTCTCTTTGCCTTAGCATTGGTATCTTCACATATGCATGTAGAGGGATTCTCATGAAACTCACCTCTACCGGGTCTTACTTCATTTGGCAAACCCATGAATCCTCTTTGATAAGAACGAACCTTGGAAGCAAATTCTTCCCAAGTCATGTTACCTCTGTTCACAAAGAGCTTGGATAATTTCTTAGCATTTGGCCGAATAGTAGGCTTATGTCCGAAATATCTCCTGGAAATACGAGATATAATCAAGTCAACATTCAAACCAAATCTTGTCCTCTAACTTAAAGAAACCAAAATCAATTTATTTGGAATGACCCTTGCTGAAAATTGCACTGGAAGTCTACTAAATCAATTTCTTATTCCAAAAAAAAGTTCAAAGGGTCATTTAACTTGATTTGTCGTAATCCATAACTTAAGACCAGAGAGTCTTCAGCTTTTTTAAATAAGCTAATAAGATTGCATCGAATGACACTTATTTGAAAAAAATTCATCACTCGATGTAATTTTCAATGAAAAGACATCTGGAAAACCATAAGTTGATGGCAACCCCCGCCCCTACCTCTTTCCGGGCCTTGCAATGTTTTTTTCAGATGACTCACAAAAAGTCATACTGAAATTAGTGTCGAGAAGTGCAATGCGCGGCATAATTTAAAATAAAAAGCACATCCAGTTTAGGGGGGCCGGTCTTTCGTTTTAGTCATCATAATCTAGAAGCCAAGGAGCAGTGAGTCGTTATCGCATTTACAGTAACATAATAGATCAAATGAATACCTTCGCCCTGCAAGGATCTTTGCCATGTTCCCATTGTTGTTAGTAACAAAGACATCACTTTCATCACAAACAATAAAGTCAAGAGCTGCCATGCGAGAGGAAAATTTGGAAAATGATTCTAGCTCCTCTTTGCTGGCTATATTATCTTTGGAGTGATAATTAGGGAAGAGTTCTTTCAGTGGCGCTAATGTTTCCTCCCCTCCATATACTTCGCCGGAAGCAACATAAATGTGAACATCACTACCATAACCCAATGCCCTCAACATCACCCCCACTTCTTTCGGTGTGAGTGGACATCTTCCTTGTCTCCTTGCCTTTTCTGGGTTATTTCCCTGCATCGTATTATGAGCAGTCAGTTACCTTATTGCAAAAACAAAACTGCTGTCTATAAGGCAGTTCTACAGTGCCGCCTTTTCCTAAAATTGAGAAAGAAGTTGACCTCAAATAATAAATAAGCCATCCCCAAACTCAAATCCAAAGGGTCAAGATTTTGACCAGCAAAGGATAATAGTGATGTTAATTTGGTTCAATAGAAAGTACCATCAGCTTTGAACTGACAAGATGCTACACCAAACTGACATACATAGACAACAATGAGATAAGAATAATTTCCATTTTGGTGCCATGAAATTTGGGCTAATTCACTTTGATGCTCTAAGATTTCAAATTCACTTTGGCGACAAGAAGCTTGAGTTATCTCCATTTTGGTAACCAAATTGTAATATCACCAAAATTTCATCCAAATAGCAAATAGTTTTAAGTGTAGTAAACTACTCCATCGAACATTTTTATTTAGACCATTGGTATTTGACACAAAGTTTGAGGATAGGAAAACAGAGTGAACAAGTAGGGGTCTATGAGGTCGTTTCACCGCGCATGGACGAGATGAGTATTGAATGATTATTTTGAATGAAAAAAGGTAGCTAGATCCGAATTGGGGCTAAATGAATGAAATTCCCATAAATGGAGAATGGGGTATGAGAAAAATGGAGTAGTTTCCGCATAAATACTTCAGTGTAAACTCTGTCAATTCAGTATGCTGCAAAAGTCCTTATTTTAGGTGAAGACTATGGTATGCCCTAGGCCACCAAATTAAAAAAAATATTAAAAAAATTACCATCTTTAGGTAACCAAAATGTGAAATAACTCCAAAATTAAGTCGCCAAAGTGAATATTCAGACCTCATGGCACCAGAGTGGAAAGTTTCTAAAAGCAAACAACTTTAAGTACTGACAAAGGTGCATCAATATACTTTAAAGCCGCGGAAGTCTTACATGTAATGTTTTCCACCTCCTTCTTATGGCACCCAATTCTTTCCTTTCCTTGTCGCCTCCCCCGTAGTAACATCCTGAGAATGCTAGCATATCAGGTTCAAATCTGCAGCATAAAGCCAGAGTAAAGCAGTCTGACATAGCGATTGAGGCTATGATTATGAAACCAATATAAGAAACTGTAATAAGGCAAATACAGCAATAGAAATTGTATTCCGTATATGACAAGCACACGTTCAATGAGAGAAAATCCCAAACATTCCAAACTACAATTATAAATGATAATACTTTTCAGTACTTCTAGTTGGCGTGCTTGCCAATTCATTTATTTTTCAAATCATTTTTCCGTCTGTCAACGGTTTCAAGATTAGTCAAACATGACTATTGGTGGATAACTTTGCTGGTATCTATCTAATGACGGAGAATTTAGATGCCTAAATCCAGATTCTAATCATAAAGCATTTATATGAGACAAGTAACATCTTTGAAGCACAAGTTCCCTCAGCCCAGTCGTGCATGACGTGTAGGTTGAGATCTTGAGGTCTAAATATTGCTCGTTAATTGTAATCCACTCCACCCTTAAAATACACCAACGGTAAATTGCTAAAAAACCTTCAGGATTTTTTTATGTTTAGGGTTTCTTAAAGGTTTTTCACAAATACATTCAGAAATTACACTTTATATGTCACCATGTAACCAGCCAGCCCAGCCATATGTTATTTATAAAGTTGAGGAACCCTCTTGTTTCCTTCTCATGCAACTCTAATTAGATAACAAGAAAACCCATTACTCCTAATCTTACTCTAATCACATGGTTTGCATTAGGTAGACAAAAATTCTTCATGATATACCCCTAAGTCGACCGGCCAATATTAGTGTTTGGGGAGAGTAGATTTTCCCAAAACGCTCTTGTTGAAATATGCCTGGCATAGCTCTTGATGGGTCTAATATTAGTAAAATTATCAACAAGCTACTTAACTCGTAAATATTCTGTAGCATATAAGGAACATGGATCCAAGTCCGTCAACCCATTGTAATGATCCAATCATTCCATTCTCAAGAAAAGGTAAATGGATCCCTGAGCTTCCCGTGAACCCAATTTTCTAATCAAACAAGGGAAATTATCTCCGTTCCTAACCTTTCCTTATAGATCCCTCCATACAAACAAGAGGTTAGTCTCTTTGGAACCTTTGCAACTTTATCCAAACTGGGTTTATGCTAGGTAGTAGGCTAGTAGTTATCAATTTTACTTTTCATTTATTTCATCATATTTTGAAGGCTATTGCCTGAATAATGGTCTTTGGCTGATTGGCTCACCTGAGATGGAACACATTCTATTAACAAAGCAACAAGAAACAAAAGATGCAAAGATATAACAGCCTACCTCAAATGGAGGGCGATAAAATGCTTGCTCATGGCTCTCACTCTTTGCACCAATACTTGCCCCATCCCTTGTATATGACTCGTGAACTTCACAGCATGATAGTTAACCCTACATCTTAGCTTTTGGAGATCTGTCTCCAAGCGATTTGCAAGCCTATAGTCAAACTTGGTAAGCCGAACAGCCTGTCTCGTTCAACAAGGCAGAAAAGAGTTAAAACGTCAAGGATATAATGATCCCGCTACGCATATCCACAAACAAACGTCACACTTGAACTCACCAAATCAGCAAAACATCACAATAAATACTAAACTGATTTTTAAATGCTGGAAACTTGATGAAAAAAATTTCCAAGTGTTGTGTTGAAGAAAGGGACATCTTATAACAAAACACTTCAGCCATTCAACAGCAAGGTCAGAATTAAAGCGCAATATGCGTATCTAGCAACAACAAAAATCGCCGCTTTATCAAACAGAAATCACAAAGAGGGGAAGGTGCGGAAAACATAATAAAACCAATCTAAACGGAAGTGTAGAAATAAAATAAAATAAAATAAAAAAAAAAGGAGGTGCATGCTCAGAAGACTTACATGCCTTTTCGTTAGAACAGGTAACACTCGTTTTTCATAGCATCTTTCATTGCACTTTCTGGGAACACGCATTGTTGTTACTTTCGGTCCTTGAGGGAGTTCTTTCACAATATTTACATCATCTACTAAGGTGGATATGAACCAGTCAACATCGAAGATATCCTCAAAATTACTGCAAGAGCATTATACATACAGCAAATCTTAAGATTGTTAGGGTTTGCAAAAGGCAAGGCACTTAAAGTTGTTCAACAGTTTTACAACATACCTCGCATCTTTCCAGTAAGACCTTTGGTCTAATTTTGGAACAACCAGGGTGGCATTCAATATACGAGCTGCAACAACAGCATCAACTATCTGGAAAAAAGTTCCAAGTCAGCCGTTTCCAATGGTAATCAGCTTAAATTTAAGCACTGCTTTTATTTTTAAAAGTAACGAACCGCTTACACCCCCTCCCTAATAACAGTTATAAACACATCAAATAAGAGAATCAGACCATACTCCCTATCGAGCAACTAAGACTGTACTAAATGCTGCGAAAGAACAGTTATGCCAAAAACTTCTGATTATGTGTCTTGTCGCATTGAAGTGATTATAAAAATCCAATTTGGAATCTAGGGGTCCAAATAATCTATACATTCCCATCGAAAAAATTTCCAACTTTTGTAGCATTTTTATTTCAGAATATGTACTTGTAAAAATGTGTACATTACAACATAGAAATCCACTTTGGAACCTAGGGGTACTAAATGCTGTGAAAGAACCGTTATGCAAACAGTGGCGGAGCCAATTTGAAGCCAGCAGGGAGTGGTTATAGTATAATGTATCATTCAACATTGGGAATGGCAAATGATTAGACAAAATATATGAAAAAGCACCATTTCAGGCATGTACCTACTACTGTAATTAGTCCCTATGATTGTCTAAATATTTCGAGTGAAGAAAGATGAACACGTCATTGTTTAGAAAAACATAGCTAAACATAAGTCATGCAAGAATCTACAAATGACTTTACTATTAGCAAGATATACAAAAGATGGTCACATGGAATACTGACTGAGTAATCCCAAATGAAGGACATGAACAATGTACAAATGCCATACACAGCCAAAAAATATCATTACCCCAGTTCTTTGTTGATTTAAGCCTCCGCTTGTTGCAATCATTAAATAACGATTTTTACGTGTGATAACATCTGCTTCTGCAATAACAGGAATCATAATTTTAAGCAAGTAACAACCATAGGAACTACTAAAATATTACAAGGTTCACATAAGTACAGTTGTCGTAGTAGCAGCAGCAGCAACAACATTATCCCAGTGCCACTCGCCACTCGCCAACTGTGGGTAAGGGAGGTTGAATGTTCGCATTATTAAGCAGCAGCGATAGCTATGCTAAATGTGGAATCAAAATAACATCTAATATCGGTACTGATACACAAATAAGAGGTTCTTAAATAAAGCCATCTCTAATCCATTCCAATGTAAGCCTTAACGACTTTGATTTGTAATCAAATTTCTATTTAGCATTCTAGAACTCTAGAAGCATCCTTACGACAGTTCAGACAGGAGGTAAGACGTACAATAATCAACGACATCAGCCAGCAGTCACATTGCAGATATTTACCACCTACACATGCGCGTATAATAGAGAACTGAAATCATTGATACGAACATCAAAATTTTCAAGCCTTCAACTTTAAGCAAGTTTAGTTATGACATGCAAAAAGCAAGCATCATTCAAGGAATAACATTTAGCAGGTTTCGTCAATCATCATTCATCATGCATTTAATTCGCTCACATTTGTGCCATAGATCAAATCAACATTATGGAAATAAAGAACAGCAGGAAAACGAAAACACATACTAGCAAATTTACGGCTCGAATTACTGCATCCATAAAAAAACTCTGAGTCTCTCGACTTCCATATATCGTACTTAGATTTTCCTCCAGTCGCCTACACAATCACAAGTAATGTACAAAAACACATCAAAACAACCGAAAACCTCGAAAAACGAAGAAATTTATCGAAATATAATCAATTTGAATCCCTAACCGGAACGGAGAACGCCGAAGCACCGTTTGATTTCTCGTCTTCCTGCATAATATCATCAAAAACACAATAACAATCAAACACCAAACCCAAACCCAAACCCAAACCGAAACCGAAACAACGAATCAAATTCGTGAAAGAGAGAGATAATTACGGATGAAGATCGCCGGCGATTGAGAATGTGATGGCGAGGAAGAGGAGCGAGAAAAGAGAGCACGAAAAATAACATGACGAACACGGCGAATAAGACAGCGGCAGCAGGAAGAAACTGACGGATTAGACGAAGGTCTCCGCCATTGTTGCGGTGGTGGCGCCGCCGCAAGTTCGCCATTGTTGCGCTTTGGCGCCAAAAATGGAAGCTTTTTTCGGCGACACAACGCTTGATGAGGTATCGGTGAAGTGGGAGGGAGATTGAGGCTGAGCTTCAGTGGATTGTGTGTATAGAGCTCGAGCTCGAGTCGGCAATGGCGGAAGAGAGAGAAAGTGAGGAGGTGGTGTGAGATTGAAGAGAGAGAAAGAGGGGATCTGAGATTTTTATTTTTTTATTTTTATTTTTGGAAAAAGTGAGGGGGTAAAGTGTGTTGGATTGTTCGATGACGACGAGATGATTTGGTAAATGGCAATTTCTACCGCTGTACAGTACTGTTGTGCTTTTAGTACTCGTCAATTTGTCAATACTAATCTTTTTGGTTACTACCATTGATCAATCAGTCTCTCTTAGTTACGACGGTCACAAACTCACAAACTTATGATATCTCACAACTCTTTTTACTTGCTTTTCACTTGTTTTCTCACTTGGCCCTTCCACTTGCCTTTTTGTCTTATATCACAAACTTTTGACGGATTTTGTCTGTCACACATGAGAATTTGTGTTGATTATTAGCATTACCAGTTTACCACTAGCTGAAAAGAACTACGGAGTAGTAGTAGTGAACAACGAACACATTTTGGATGTCATTTTTCCCTTTTCTAACAAAGCATACTTACGCCACAAGGGCATGGAGATTTACTTGGGGAAGTACATATACTGATATACATTGTGTTGGGGGATTTTGGAAATTATTCTCGTTGGGATTAATTTCCAAAAAAAATTCTTCTCTTTCAACCGACGAATATAAAACGAAATTGTTGAAATTGTAGATAATCAACACAAGCTGAATCGCTCGCAAGGGTAGAGTCTAGTGGTTAACTTGGGTGAAATTTCTCGGAGACCCGGGTTCAACCCTTCCCAAGAGTGCAATCTCGTGGAGTATTTATGTCTGAGACTATGCCTTATAGACTTCGAGCCTATAACACTTGGGTGGCTTACTTGGTGTGCGTGGTATGCAGGCTATCATGTACACTTGAGGCTTGAGGGGTTACCCCACATTAGCTAACTGATGAGCTACGATGTTTTAAGGTTCGCGAAATCAAATAAAGCTCATATACAATGAAAAAGAGGGAAGTACTTGTGCGTTATGTTTAGAAGTTTGGTATAATAACTGGAGGCAATACGAGAAAAACTTGACAAGAAAGAAAAAACATTCATCGAACACCATTGGGTCATTTCCCTGATACTAGAACGAGAAAGGAGATTGGTAAAAAACAATACATCATCACTATAAACAACCTAGCTTATGGAGGCTTTAAGAGTCTAAGATGTGAAACTTTGTCTAATAGTTTCCGTAAAGTCATCGTCCCCCCAAAGATTGGGGTCTCCTTATTACAAGAGGATCTCGCCTCCAAGCTTGAATAAACGTAGGAAGGAAGGCAGGCATCGCCATGAAGGTTTAAACAAACCGTAAAAGGAAACTTATAGTGTTTACAAATTTTAAGGTCCTCATACACACCATTTAGTCTATAAGAATATAGGAAGAGCAGGTGCTCCTCCTTTTTTCTCCAGCTAAATAAACGAAAACATCACTTTAACTTTGGATCTTTAGTCATAAATTTCTCTTCTTAGACCGATTTCTTCTACTTTTTTAGCGGGAGTTTTACAAAGCTTGCATTCGACTCATTAACACATGGTTGTAACTTGTAAGGCTCAAACACTCATGGTAGGCATATGCGATTTATGTGAAAATTCACTTATTTTACTTTCGAGGAGCACGTACCATATCTAATCCTTAGATAAAGTCGTTGTTACGAAAACATATAAACAAACCCCTCACAACTTTAATCAAATCAACTTAATTATCATGTGAGCACCTAATTAACTCACTTGTAAATGCCTACATAAATTCTTATTTAAAACGTGCACTATCCGTTTTAAGTTTAAGACAAGTTAAATAACTATCACTTTTATAAATAAGACAAAAACCAAGTTTAGATATCAACAAAAGACTTCCTTATTTGTACAAGTATGATTCATTTTAGTCTTAAGACGGACTGAAAAACCTTGAACAGTGATTAGTGTATTACCTGTCTACCTGACTGTCGTTCGTAATTTGGCCGCAAAAATTCATCTTGCTTCATACGGCCATGCCCCTCTAGTCTCTACAGTCTACTCTCTTCTCCAACGATAATTTCCACCAGTTTAAATCCCGCCAAAACCCTAGAAATTCGTCCATCATAATTTATCAATCAAAAGCTACTGATTGCGAAAAACAGCTTTTGAGGATTTGGTATTTCATCTATTTATCTACTTTAACAATTTCAATTGTACAATTTCTAATAGTTTTTCCTGTTTAATTCTTGTTTTTATTATATATTTTCGGGATGCAATTGTACTTCTATGTATCTTCCAGTTTTGATCCCGTTTGTTGTCGACGACGATGAATGTGTCGTCTTGCGTGCACGTATGGTGTTTGATGAAATGCTTGAGAGAAATTTTGTGCTAATATTTGGTGTTGCTTGATTATTGTATTTGATTGCAGTTTGCCATTTCCATGTTCAATATTGAGAATTTCCGATTTGGCGAAAGCTGAAGCTTTGTTGCGCATTGTTGATGGACCTGCATTGTTGAGTGTTACCTGTTAGGCTATTATTTTGCAACTCAGAAATGCATAGAATTATGTAAGGATGTCTTTACAGCTTGTACTCTCGCTCTTGAATTTGATTAGCTCGTTTCCATTTATCGATGTTCTTTCAGAATGTTTGATATTATAGGCT
This sequence comes from Silene vulgaris, assembly GCA_036897335.1. Classification (NCBI taxonomy): domain Eukaryota; kingdom Viridiplantae; phylum Streptophyta; class Magnoliopsida; order Caryophyllales; family Caryophyllaceae; genus Silene; species Silene vulgaris. The sequence continues at coordinate 878 of JAYMSF010000809.1, read as the reverse complement.
CTTGTTATGTTTTAACAGATCAAGATGGCCAATAAGATCATTTTCGGAGGGTTTTTCTGGATCTACATTGCCGAAAAGGGTATATCTGATTTTCTATTGGATTGTTATCATTAATATGCACTTCTCGCATCCCATTTATATTGTCCTATTTGACTAAAGGTCATATCTAAGATTTAGGGTAGTTGTGAATAGGTAATGAGGAAGAATACAAAGGAAAGTAGGAGAAAAGAGTAGCGTTGGAGGGAAGAGGAGATATAGATAGGCTAATTACCATCTCATGAAGGTTGTAATAGTTACCCACATCCTATGACTCACTTCCCACATCCTGTAGAATGTTTTATTATCCTCTCATGGGAGTAACAATTCCCCTTCATCATCCTTTTACAGTTCTTTATCTTTCCTTCACTATCATCATTTTTCTTTTTTTTTTCTTTCTCGTTTTTTTTTTTTTTGAGTTCCATTACCCCTGAAACCATTAACCCAAATTACGTTTAGAGGTAATATCATTATACTTCTTCACCACTCAAGTACTTAGCTAGTGTTATTAGGAAAGAAACGAGGAAAATAGGGATGGGATGGAGGGAGTAATATCCTGAATTTCCTGATGATTTTGTAGGTATGCTAGTGGCTAACTGTAGTATATTAGGTCATTTTTCCTAAAGGTTTGGAAAAACAAACTATATGGGTAGTGATTCATACTTTTGCTGTTGCAGGGAAAGAATAATGGGTTCGTTGCATCATTTCAGACTGCTGCTGACTGGAAAGGTAAAATAAAATAAAAGCTTTAGTCAATATGTATTTTGTTTGTGATGTTTTATATCTGAAAGTACAATCTATCCCAGGGTGTTTATGCAAGAACACATGGATGGTGGAGGGGG
>JAYMSF010000808.1:0-13855 GCA_036897335.1 Silene vulgaris | reverse complement strand
TTTACCGTGAGGACATCAAGGCAGGTCGCATCAAACCTGTTGGTATGTCTTCTCCTTCTTATATTCACATGATTGAGCACTACTACAAAATACTAAATAGACATCGGACTTTTTTGGCAATGGGCATCACATATGCAACCGATGTTAAGTTGAGTGATGTCTATATAAGACTAATAGACATCGGACTTAAGTCTGATGTCCATTGATCAATAAACATCGGACTTTTAAAAAACTCCGATGTCTATATGATATATAGACATCAGATTTTTTGGAAGTCAGATGTCGATTCCTTACCATAGGCATCAGTTATCTAAATAATCTGATGTCTATTGTAAAAATATAGACATCGATTTTTCACAAAAATCTGATGTCCATAATTATTAATTTAAAAAAAATATATATATTACAATATTATTGCCCAAAACAGTAATGCTACAAATGATCACTAATGCAAAAGATGATTCAATAATCAGCAAATATGTTTATACAATCAATTGATTATCCGAAGTCAATTACCAAAGATCTACATAGTATCATATATTGAGACAACTAATCTATCAATAAAATAGGAACCAAGTTATAACATAACTGGATGTAAGAAAAAGTCGTCGGCCAAATGGCGGCAATCAGTACTCCTGATTTTGTATAGTAGATCTTCAATAGCAAATAAATCGGCATACCCCTCCCATAAGCCATACTGCCTTAACCTGTCCAAATTATGAAAGTAATTAGAACTCTCGAGAGGCTAATAGGAAATATGACTGGGTGTACAAAAGTATAAATTTTTTTTGACATAATTAGGATTAGGATCAAGAGCGTACAGTTCAGTTACAATATGGATGGACCGTCTCTTAAAGCTCAAACAGCAAGTCAACGAATTCAACATCGCATCCTGCGATTCAACTCCACAATATTAGAGAGCGAAATAAATTGAACATAATCTGGTTCAACACATCGACGTCAAATAAGAATAACATCCACGAGATGTAGGGGGTAAGTAATCAGTAGGTATGGATACAACTTACTAAGTCATCTTCTAGTAGTATCGAGTAGCTGGTAATCAACGTGTTTGACTTGTGGAACCTGCATAAATAGGACAACGGCGAAGTTTAGCCAATTAGTATTCGAGCTAATATAACATTCAAAGAGCTCAAATTCACTGAAGTACTGAACAAGCACAGAAGGAGGAGCGGAACAAGATCGTCTAGGAAATGAAGGGCAGTCAATACTGGTTTGTAAAGAAAGTCCATGCACAAAGCACACACAGTTTAAGTCTATTCAATAAACTCTCTTTTCAAGCATAAACGATTCTTACTTGCTCACGTGGAACAAGATCATTCTTGTAAACATGTTAGTTACCGAAAAATACTATAAAAATCAGCAGACTATAAGCTATTTAGGACATCACTTATTAGATTGCATATGGTATAAAAGTATAAAACTATGTAGAATGACATTGCATGTTGGATGAGAGTCAGTACATACATGGAGTGTTGGATTGGTTGATCTGCAACAAATGCAGGCAAAAACTCACCAACGGCAACTTCCTTATTCTCATTTTTCTTATCTGAGAAAATTGTCAAGGAGAAGACACGTGGGTTGTATAAACTATGGAGTATGAGCTTCTATTAAAGAGCTACACAATGCAGTAGCATAAATGGATTATGTTCTAGGTACCTGATCAATCATACGCATCAATCCTATAATCCTATAGCTTTAGCACCTGGAAGCACATGCTCCTGCACGTCTATAAGAACATGCTCCTACATGAATCAGGAGTAATGACATAACCCAAAGAAAACCCTTGTTATTAGTTCAATCACAAGCAACGGAAACAAACCTTGAACAATGTTGAGTAATTGTTGTGTAATCTGTTACTACCAGCACATGTCTACATGAAAATCAAAGCACAATTTGCTAACAAGGACTAAATAGTTTATAAATTTTATCCCCACTTATGGTTGGCTTAATGTGTCATTTGAATGATGATTAATTTACACATGGACTCTAAGATTTGAGTGTTGTTCAGGAAGTAAGGACAGTAAGGAACGCCTAATGATTATTAATTTTATCCCCACTTCGTTAAGTAATTGAGCTATATATATTTCAATTCATCAGAAGTACCAATCCAAGGGACAAAACAACATAAAGAACATCAGCTACCTAATAATTCTAAGCCAAAGAATACTTTCTCACTCAATAATACCTTCTCACATTGTCATTTAAGAAACTCCATTATTTACCACCTAGACAAAATGAGCATACAAAGAAGCCAGGCAATGCACACAATTGCATACTGAAGTTACGAATAGATTATGTGCAAACAAGTAGTAATAGCTAATTCAATATAGAATCTAATTCAACAAAATAGACTGATGGAGGGACTTGCCTTACGCTTATCAAATCAAAGACGCAAGCAATTAGAAGAATTAGTAACAAAAATGAGAAGAGAAAGCAAATAATATAAGGAAAATAAAGAAAACTCAGACGATTTACGGGAAAAAAGGGACCCGAAGTTACCTTTCTGAACAAGGTCGAGACATCAGCTTTTTGCGCCATCGAAAGGACCCTAAATCAACAAACGATAATAATAATTATTACAGCTGGAGTAGAAAACCCTAGATCTTAAAAAAGGGGGGAAATATTGAAACCTATGGAGTGTTACTTCAAATCAACACAGCCACAATAAACAACTTCGTATTGTGAAGTCAAGCTCACTACTCACACTACCAGTTATACATTGTTAGTTTACAAATTGATTCGAATAATCGATTCTGATCGATGAAAACTCTCATTTAATTGAACTTGCAGAATATACAAACAACAATCATATCTTCATAGTCATAAAACTGACATTGACAGTCTTATAATGGTCTAGTATAAACTTACTTGTCATTTATTTTGCATCTTCTACTTTGTTCTGTTGCAGAGTGTTTAGTTATTGGAGTGTTGGCCTTCTGATCACTGTTATTTCCATCAACTTTCACCCGTAATTCCCCTGTAAAATGGTCACTATAAGTGACTTAAAATCTCTTATAACTGTGTAACATGAAATTGCTGAGTAAAAGTTTAATCAGTAGCAACTGACAAATACATAAACAACTAGATACAACAACTTCAGACTCTACATTAAATTACCAACAACATTATAGCTTCATTCCATCAACATTCAACATTATAGCGTCATTTCACCTACCTCTTTCCTGCGACACTGTAAGACCTCTCTTTTAAATATTCTGTTCAGTTAAGCAAAGCCAAATACGAGTATCTTATCTTTATCTACTTCATTTAGCAAATTCTTTTCCAATACAAAGACAAATACGAGATAATATATCGCTTGGGGTTAAGCTTTACCAACAGTGTGGTATGATTTTCTCTCCTAGTATCTTTATCTGTGAAAAAAAATAATTAGATCATTCAAAATTAAGAAACCACTTGAGTTAACTAACTCATTCCCATGAAACAATGTCCAAATTTCTACGAGAACTAGTTATCGCCACCCAAATTGAAGTCACATTTGTGCACAAAATTGTTTGCAGGCAGAATAAGTGGTTGAAACTTTGTATAATTAGTTGACTCAATAACCACAGAATTTTGCATTTGCTATCTACAAATTGGCTAATGCTTTAAATGAATTATATCTATCAGGAACTATAATATTTAGTCTTGTATGGCAAAGTACATGACAAGAAGACATATCATGTAGTATACATAGTTGCCTTGTACTCTTCCCAACTACCATTGAAATTATCATTTGTATACTTCTTCCATCCAAAGCATTTGTTTACTTTTGACTAAAAAAACTCTCACAAAGACAAAAGTAAACAAATGAATAAGACGGAGGGATTTCAACAAACAGTTGAGGTGCATTAACTGAATGAGGCATTTCAACAAACAGTTGAGGTGCATTAAGAAATAACAACAGTACAACTATAACATCATCACATATAGGTCGACATTGTGACAGATAGAGAACAACGAACAGATGATCAAACACTGTCTCTAAACATTTACTTGATCTATCGACGTCACAAAATTGTACCCTAACATTTTAACATGAAGAATTCGATACGCTGAGGAGTAGAATAAATAAACCTGATAAGATTCTTCGATAGCAGCACCAGTAACACCACTACTACTTAATTCTAGGAATAATAAATTAAATAAATTCAAAATTAATCAAAAAAGGGGATGGGGATAAAATGAAACCCTAGAAATAGGATGAGCAAACCAAACCTGGCCGCAAAGAGGACGGAAACGCTGATGGAATGGGCGATGCATAGGGAAGCAAAGGTATTAGGTGAGATCTGAACAAGAACTCGACCGCATAAACTCGCTACTGCTGTTGTCGCTGCGTCCCCAATATTTAACATGACGAATTTTCTCTCACTGATTAAAACAGAGGTGTCGAGATCTAATTAAAGGCGAGGTGTTACCGTGTTGATGGGTCCCGACTTGTGAGGGTGGAGATAGGGATGGGATGAAGAGTTTGAGAGATGAAGATTGAAGAAATGTCACATAATGAATGATAGATTGCTAGGGTGCGTTCCGTATTTGGTGTTTTTAAATCAATTTGGGGAATTTTATGTTCATCAGATATTGTATAGGCACATGTCTATAAAAAGTGAAATTAATGGACATCAGCTTTAAAAAAACAACGATGTATATTGAATTTTGTAGACATCGGTTTTTCTAAAAACTCTGATGTTTATTATTTTTACATCAGTTTTCTAAAAACTCTGATGTCCATTTAGTGATGTCTATAATGATTTCTGTAGTACTGAATAAATTATTAACGCTCTCGTGATTTCCACGGGCTCCAAAACTAGTTGTTCATATTATATTACCGTCCAAACTCAACATTTTATTTTATAATATTCCACCTGAAGAATGGAAAGCAAGCAACCCAGCTAGTAGTTTCATTCATACAAGAAACAGAAAAAATAATACAGAGTATATTGACTTTAGGAGTTGACAACAATGAAGGTGGATCAATTAGACGCGGTGCTAGTTCCGTTTGGAGTAGTTATCTTGGGAGCGTACCATGTTTGGCTTGTCTACACCATCAAACACAACCCGAAACATACCGTCATCGGCCTCAATGTCGAGACTCATCACCAATGGGTCCTCTCCCTTATGGCTGTATGTTCTCTTTCTCTTGTTTTTTCGTTATCTCTGTATATTTATTTGTTACGGTTATTTGTTTACCTTTACATTTTACAAGCGGGTTTATTGGGTTGTGGGCCGAGATGTGAGCGGTGAGCGATCATGACCTCATGCCATTTAACCCGAATTCAAAGTCAACTGTAAATGTTTCATGCTAGAAGTCGCTGTTAATTGCTTTCAGGATCCCCTGAAAAACGGCGTCTTGGCAGTACAAACGCTGCGCAATGGTATGATGGCATCGACTCTATTAGCAACGACAGCGATCACACTAAGCTCAATCATCGGTATTTTTGTGAGCAATACATCAGATCTCACCAGCACACCGTCCATGCTTATCTACGGCAACAAAACTCCGCTTGTAGCATCAGTAAAGTATTTCACGCTCATTTTCTGCTTCCTTGTCGCGTTTCTCTGCAATGTGGAGTCTCTTCGGTACTATGGGCACGTGAGTTTCTTAGCTACCTTGGCTACATCACAAGGTAATACAGAAGCCATAGAATACGCTGCACGATCCCTGAACAAAGCGAGTTTGTTCTGGTCCTTTGGCTTACGAGCCTTCTACCTGTCGTTTGTTCTCTTCCTTTGGGTCTTTGGGCCGATCCCCATGCTCGTTAGCTCTTGCGTAATGTCTTTTGTTCTTTATTTCTTGGACACCACCACCAGTTTCACGCGACAACTTCATTGCGAATCCTTGAAAGAGACAGATAACATCGAATTAGAGTCCTCCTCTACCCGTCTACATGACGATTTTTGATCAGTTGTCGGACCTCACTTCCGTGTCTTCTATCTGTCATTTTTTATTTGATTGTTTGTACATTATTTGAGGTAAATTTTTGCGTTTTTCAGCAATGATTGCTAATTATTAAAAAGTATATCAAATGTTTACACAAGTAACCTAGTCCAAAAATGCTTAGTAACCAAATGAGATGCATCTTGTAGGGCTAAGAAAGTTTAGGTCCGGACCGGAAAAATGGACCAGACTGGACCATTTGGTCTGGATCAAACCCGGATTGGATCCATTTAGTCCTCGGTCCACACTTTTGTAAATTTTGGTTTTTGGAAGCACAACGACCAAAGATCGAACTCTTTGGGTCTAGTCTTCCGTCCACCTAAATATTTTTTGGTTTTGGGTCCGGTCCGGTTCAGTCCGATCCGGTTTTGGACAGATACTCACCCCCTCTTTGCTTCTTCAAAAATATCAGAACTTTAACTGACTCAATCTCTAGGAACCGCTTCAAACACTCTCTCAGTGGCAGTTTCGGCCTAGCAAACCGTAAGAAACAAGTTAGAATGATTGTCTTACAGGGGCGAAACGTGAAAAAAAGGCGGTATTGAGAGAATTGACAAAGTGGTGCTTATTACCTCTTGGTCCCAATTGGTTTTCACAACAATGCATATGAAAGAGACAACTTGAATGACGAGTGAACATATCACTCCTAACCAGAGTCCCTGCAACAGAGATAGATGAATAATTTACATATCTATCAACTTTCAGAAAGTGAAAGACAATTGGCGAATTTGTCGAAAAAGATCTCAGGGAGTGAGTAGTTACTTTGCCTCCAATTTGCAAGACAAATGCTAATACGATTGCGACAGGAAGACCCATTAGATAGAATGAGGCTAAATTGATATATGCACCCATCTTTTGCCAACCACATCCTCTAGCAGTTCCTGCATCACCATATATAAGACATTAAGACGCGTAATTCCTGTTAATTGACGGAAAATGAGCTTAACATAAGCAAATGCAATTAGAGATTATATATTACCTGAGAGGACGCATGTTAGTCCATCAAGAAAGTTGGTTAATGCCAATAAGGGCATTATATCAGCTAAGTATGTGATCACTTCGGTGTCGCTACTGTATGCATAACCCCAAATGTTTCTGATCAATAGGAGGATTAAGCTAACCAGCGTACTCTCTGAGAGAGTCATGCATAACACGACCCATACTGCTAATCGCGCAATTTGTGGATTCCCAGCTCCTAATTCGTTTGAGATCCGAGTGCTGTAACATAAATTCTGTATTCTTTTAGATGGCATTTTCAAAACATGGTACCGATAACTGTCATGTTTGAAGAAGTAGAAACATTTAAGTACGTGAAACTGACCTCACTGCCGCGCTGAAACCTTCTGGAATAACCCATACGAACGAGGTTGTGTTGAGGCTGCAGAGGTTCATTGAAATGATGATCATGCACACTCATATACTGTACAGGTAAATGTATACTTATAACAATACTGCCGCGTAATCATAAAGGCTCTAGGGTAGGATGTACGCAGTTTTACCCCTTTTGCTAAAAACACGGGGAGGGTAAGTCCACAACTCCACATGACTAGTAATGATAGTTGCAAAGATATTTGTCTGGACTAACTGCTAGTTCACATTATTAGAGGGTAAATGGTTTTGCGAACTAATGTACTTATAACTGAATAAATAGGAGACGGACGGAGAACCAACCTTATAGAAAGTACTGATGTTTCTAACGCTGAGTTCGGCAAAAGACCAGATAGAAGAACAATCATCTCAAAAGACCACATGTCCAAGCTGTTCAAGATATAGAAATAAGTCAATTAACGGAGTAGTTTTTTCGTATTCGTTGAAACTTGAAAGTGTAGCTATGAAAACACTGCATCTAATACAGAAAAACGCCAATGTGAACTGTCAAAGTAACGTAAAACAGTAAATCAAGAACCTAACCAGACCATGAGAGCTGAAGGTACAGCAAGCCTCAAGAAGCCCGGGATACCTTGAAAAGACGCCTTTGAGAAGCCAGTCCAAGTACTCGAACACAAGGAAGAATATCTCACAAAGATTACTAGCAAAAGCGCATTAACCCAATACGACACAGTATTAGCAAGAGCAGCTCCTCTGCTTCCAAAGCCAATTTCAAACACAAATGTCCAACACATTACTATGTGCAGTAAAGTTGTGATTCCAGAAGTGAACACCATTGGATATATTATGTTTTGGGTTTGAAAAAATCTTATGAAACATTGAATAAGACCGTAAGGAACAAGGCTCGGAATCATGAACTGTGCATATGATCCAGCTTCTTCTGCTATCCTAGGGTCTTGTCCGAGAGCTACGAGGATTTGTTCCGTGTAAAACCATATGATGGCAATTGGAATGCTTATCAGTGTAAGCACAAGTATTGCTCTATGTGTGTGTATGCCTACCATATGAAATTGTTTCGCTCCAAATGACTGTCCACATAGTGTTTCTAATGTACTTGCCATACCTAGCTGTTTACATTAGATGACAGAAAATTATTTTCATGGATTAAGGTTAGAATAAATAAATTGCATATTGAAAAGAAAACGAAACCCGGAAATTATCAAATTGCACAAGTATTGCTCTCTGTGTGTATGCCTATTGCCTACCTTATTGCCATGCCTATATTCTTATATTCATACACAACCGGTTTAACAGGTTTACCTCTAACTCAACATTTTCTACTCCATCATGAGTCCATGACCCTTTAAAGAGATCACTATACGCGTTGTTTGGTAAACAGCATATTGTGAAATTTTCAGCATATTCAAGGCTTTAATCGTGTTTGACTCACCAATCTACTAACTTAAGTGTTTGGTAAATGACATATTGAAACAGTAAATTGAGCTCCAATCTACTGGATTACGATATGCAAATCTCAGCATATTCAATTAATCTAAACTCGTTGATTACTAAACAACTCTGCTAAATCTGCTAATTGAAAAAAAAAAAAACTAGACAAACCTGTCAATCAAATATGTCATTTATAATCTGCTTGATCAATCTTCTTCTGCTAATGGTAATAATAATTACGGATTACCAAACAAATTGTTTCTAATAAAAATGGACACAATTTGAAAGCGAACTCACCAGAAAACTGAAGCCGGAGACGTAAGCGAAAGAGGTGGCCAAGGAAGCAGCAGAAAGAGGTAGTTCACCAAGATGACCAACAAACATAAGAGAAATAATATGTAATGAAAATGTAAGTAAGCCAACCAGTATAAGAGGAGCTGCTAAACATGCTTGTTTCTTCATTTCTTCAACAAAATAATAATGCTCACCATTATTTATTGCATGCATGTTAACAGGGTTTTGTTCTTGTATTAGTGCCATTGTTAGATTATTGTTTTGCGATGTGTTTTCATGTTTCTCCATTATTTCTGGGTTTTTGGAGAGGTGTGTAACTGTAACTGTATGTATAATGTGTATTGCAGAGAACTAATGAAAACTGAGATGATTATAAATTTATGGAAAAATTGCAAATTACTACCTATTATAGTCAATATTTTTCAAAATACTACATATTATAATTTTTTATTCAAAGTACTACCTACAAAATTGCAACTTTTCCCAAATTGCTATCTAATAAGCTTAATTAGGACTTAATTGAGGTAAAATTATCAAAAACTCATAAATTAATATCGAAAACCCATTTTACCCTCTTTAAACACTCATTCCACATCATCTTATTCACTTCTTTTACCATCACCAAAAATCAACCTCCACATTACCACAAGCACCACAACCACCACTACCACCACACCCAAAGCCCTAGATCTAAGGAGTAAGATTCTTGAAGGTGTGATGTCGTAAGGTAGTGTCGTAGTGATGTGGGCGATAAGTGGGAATAATAGTCGTGGTGGATTTTTGGGGGGTTGTGAAGGTGGTGATAGTTGATAGTGGTGGTGTATGGAGGAAGTTGAAGCAAAAGAAAGGATTGATTAGAAAGGGGTGGTATTAGTAAGGGTATAATGGTTAGTTCATTTAGAATTAAATTAAAAGAGGGGAGAAATCCATAAAAATCACCTTATAATGACAATTAAGTGCTTAATCTAGTTATTAGGTAGCAACTTGAGAAAAATCATACTTTTAGAGGTAGTAATGTGAATAAACAGATATAATATGTAGTATTTTGCAAAATTTCAACTATAATAGGTAGTAATTGGCAATTAGGCCATAAAATTATATAGACATACTACGATCAACTCATCTTATAGTTTTTATGATTTAAGTAAAAACATTGAAATGTTATATAAAGTCAATTAATCTTTTGTGCAATAGTTTAGTTTCTATACAAAACCATAATATTGTCAAACAAAGATCCCCAAAGATAGAGCACCCTCACCCATTATTAGATATTACAATTGTATCAACAATTTCAGAAATAACATAAAGCACGATTTAAATTGTTGTGATAAAACTAACTTCTAACACCACGCATAATATTGTAGCTAATGAAATAATAAATTGTGTAATTAAGAATTCTAAAGGAGCCCCTCAAACAACAATTTGATCATTAAGGCCTAATACTTCATCTATTAAAACAATATTATACAAAAATGTGCTACGTTATCTCCCTAAATTTTCCACCTTCGGCCATAAACTTCATAATATTGAAGTATATAGAGTATTTGTCACCCACTACAAACCCCAAAAATTGTTATGCTTTTTAAAATTACCTACTTAAATACTATTGTCTCCTAAAATTTTAATTATATAGCCTTTGAAAAAAGAAATACACCATTACAAATTTATTTACAACATGTCAATAATAAAAAGTATTATTAAAAGAGAAAAAAAAAACAAAATAATATGGCTAAAACTCATTCACCTAATGCGAGCGTAGAATTTAGAGAGAGTGAGCATTTATGAGATTCTCGTCGAATATGATGGCTGGAAGACAAAATAATTGGAGTAATACAAAGATTTATGACCTGTGGGTACATCATACAATTTAAAATAAGTGATGGAAAATCCATACACATAATATGATTGACGGATGAATAGAATTCTAGGTGATGTACTCTCTCTAATTCAGTATTTTCTTCCCTTTGTTTGTGGGCACGGTTATTAAGGAGTAATACAAAGATGAATGTTTTCTTCCTTAAAACGGATAATTTAAAAATGCTTAATAATGTTGAGTTAATTTTAATTTGTTATGTTACATTGTCATGTCACATTTTAATTTGTCATGTCACATTTTCCATGTCACATTTTTTAGGTTACCTTTTAAGTATATTTTATAAATATCAACGCAAGCATTTATGTATTCAACGATTCTCAGTTAATGTAGTTATTTGTATTTTCTTAAACTGAAGTTATTTGGATTTTAACTTGTGGCTGTGATTCTCTATTAATCATTATCACTAGATTTGAGAGACTTTACCCCAAAAAATATCACCCTTATTTATACCTCCATAGCTTACTTTATCATAACTTTTTCCCGGATTTTTTTATTCTATTGCTATTATGATCTACATGAATTAAAATTTAGCACAGAAAAATTGAAGAACATCTCAAAATTAATTTTCTAAAAAATAAATTCAAAGGCATAAAAAGAAAAATTTTTACAAGTTAAAATACATTACATAATCATGTATTTTCATTTCCCTACGAGTTGGTTAAGATATATACAAGTTTTTGTGCTTGAATAAAAGAGCTCAGCGGGGGATAAAAAGAGAAGAAAATTAAAATCTGGGAAATTCCTTGAGATTTAATATAAGTAAAATTAGAAGGAGAAAATAATATACCATGCATGATGAATGTATAAAAAAAGTGGAGGAAGAAAATAAATAAGCAAAAATGTCAGGGCGTTCAAAAAAGGATGTGGTGGAAGATGTAATAATAATAGGAGGGTTGATTGCTGTGCAATTTGTATTTGCAGGAAATTCTGTGTTATCAAGTTATTTGTTATCTTTGGGTATTAATCCCCTTTCTCTTGTCACATTTTCCGCCTTTGCCACCTTCATTGTTCTTTCTCCCGTTTCCTTTGTCTTTGAAAGGTAACAATTCTAACTTGTAATTAATTTGTCTTATTGTTTCTTTTTAATTTGGGTATGTTTCGATAAGAATAATTTAGGCGAATGTCATGTGTGATTTTCTCATCTTTTTTTACCTTTGTTTCATTTGATTGTTTTGAAATGATGATTTGCAGAAAGCAATGGCCAAAAGAATTCAGTTTGAAGCTTTTGATTCAGCTTGTTCTTATTTCTTTTAGCGGGTAAATATTTCATTCATGCACTCTAGTTACTTACAAGGAAAAAAAAATAAAAAAATAAAAATTATTAGAACTGGTATTCACTCCTAATTTTGAAACTGTCTTACGTAACAATATTTATTTTTGTCGTAATTTGTCATATAAATGTTACTAAAGTAGGACATAAGGTTGACATATATTTGCCATGAAATAAGCTATTTCCTTTCAAATAGAAAAACTAAAAATTACGCAACAAGAAATAAGAGGGGGCATCTATTATTTAACTATTCAACAAATATTATTCTATGAGTATATCGTGCATACATTTAAATACTTGAACTTATGGTCGGGTGTAAAATTATCATGCAACTGATTTTATTAAGAATTGGTGTATTTTTCTCCAATGGTTAAGCGAGACCTATGCTTCGATGTAAATGATTCTGAAAGTTTTTTTTTTTCAAATTGAAAACGTGTTAATTGGACTCAAACATTTATAGATAATCAATGGACAGATGTGAAATTATCTCTCGTGATATAATATGATAACACTATTTATTTCATGAAAAGAGATTACACCACATTCCTAAGGAAGAGATGATTGTATAAGTCAAGAGTATAGAGCAATGAACTATCTTCTCAATATGTCAATGTGAAAAACATTTACTTATGGATAACTCGGATAATAGAGATTCGTTTTTGTTTTTTTTTTTTGTCTAGAGAGAGCCACAAGGGCAATTTGATGTTGACGGGGTTTGAACGCAAGTTAGGAGCACCACCTCTCGTAACTTTACCAACTAAGATAGCTGACATCTCTACATTATAGGAATTTAACACTCTCTTCTCACATGTGAGTCCCTTAGAAAGCAAAAACTGGACCAAATTAAGAGAAGCGAGCAAATTTAGCCTTATTTTGTTACCAAATATATATAGGGCCCCATATTCAATAATCATTCATGAAAAAGGTCTTGATAACACCTATAAGTTAACAACGAGTTCTGTTGAGATATGTGTCGATATGTTAAGATATCGACACATTATAATTTAGGAATACGTTATATTGAAATATATCGTACAGAATAATGTCGTGATCTTCTAGCATATAAAATATTCAGTTACTGATATTAAGAGATCTCGGTAGTATTATATATACACCGTAATTGTAATAGTTAGGATGACGAACGACCATCAATAATACAATTACCTTTATGAATTCCTCCCATTTCGATTTCTAATATGTTCACTTCGTTACTTTAACAAAGTTTCATCCTAAAACCAAATTGGTTATAGAAGATTTCATACGCCTAAGAAGGTTCCTTCTTAACTACCATATAAAACACTCACAAGTGGGCAAACTATATAATACAAGCTCTTAATAGAGACTAATCAAGTTAAGTAAAATCCCTTCGTACATTAACATATTAGAATTTTGAGTTTTTCTTTGTGATACCCTCCTGTTTCTTTGAATTTTACGTGATATCCTTTATTTTTTTTAAAACATCAATTGTCCTCTTACACTTCATGAAAACTTCTTAAAACACACTAAATGCTCTAATTCCCTTTTTTTAAAATGTTTAGTTTATGCACTTTTTATTGATTTTTGGCGATATCACGAATACCATTTATTCAATCTTAAACATAATTTCTTTATTAAAAATAGTTGTTAAGAAATTGACATTTACTATTTTGGGTATTTTACGAACAATTAACAAAATTTAGGG
>JAYMSF010000807.1:0-13863 GCA_036897335.1 Silene vulgaris | reverse complement strand
TAATAAATCTGAAAAGAAGAAATGATTTTAAAAAAAATTAAAATAAAAACACTAAATATTTCAAATAAGAGCATATACTAAAAAAATCCACACATATCATTTCCCTCCATTGTGCCCTCTCCGTCACCATTCCGTCTTCATGCCCAAGAAATCTCATATCATGTTCTATCACTCTCAACCAAGTCTATTTTGGTCTCCCTCTACCCCTGCAACCTTTTTCTTGCTTATAAGAATATTTACTTTTTGGCATAGGATCCTCCCATAATATAAAACTTGTTTTTCTTTTGTAGATGGATTTTGTAGAAATTAGAAATATGCTCTTGGAGTGTCTATTTGTTGGGAAATTTATTTTCTTTATTTGTGGCTCTTGGTAACTTGTTGAAAAAGAGATCATTTTCAGCATCATAGATTCATAATATTTAAAGCCAATGACAGTTCATTCTTTGGTTTTTGATTATGACAAAATAAAGCAAAATGATCATTAAACTAAACTGACTGCGCATCTTTTCATCAATATGCAGCAGTTCTGTCTGCTGTTCTTGACGGAGTTTTCATTGTGCATCATTCTGAAGTAACTTCGTTAAGTTGTTGACACATAAGTACGGCTACGCACAATTTACCTCCTAACCCAGACCAGCTATTTGTGAGAGCTCTTGATGATAATATTATAATGCCGTATTAGTTTGGTGTTATTTTGCTCATTGTCTTTGCGATCAGTAAGGAAACACTTTGGGCCAACTCAGTCCAATATGTGCCGCAGGGTCGAAGATGTTTCTCCTAGCAAGTTTCTTCCCCTTAGATAAAGCAGTGTTTTGGCTTTTTTTGATAATGTGATCAAATTAGCCAAAATAATTATTGTAAATTCCTTGTCAAACGTGATATGATATCGACCATAAACAGTTAAAATAGATATAGAAGCTT
Source organism: Silene vulgaris (assembly GCA_036897335.1). Lineage (NCBI taxonomy): Eukaryota > Viridiplantae > Streptophyta > Magnoliopsida > Caryophyllales > Caryophyllaceae > Silene > Silene vulgaris. The sequence goes on along the minus strand of JAYMSF010000807.1, from coordinate 12,942 downwards.
CTTAAAAAAAACGTCGCGACAACTGCATCATGTATGATTTCCACATATGATAACCGTAATTGGTGTGCAATTTTGACTCAAGCTCATGGAATCTAATTGGTTATATGTCTCCTTATTGCTGAAATTGGAGTTAGAAGAGCTATATCAGATAGGGGAAGATAACACAAGGTCCTATACTATCCACCTTCTTGACCCCAACCTTTAAAATGGAGAGAGGGGTGAGAGAAGATAGAGATAGTAATTCTAGGTTCAAATCTTCCTTATGATATCATAGAATCACCATCGCTTCATGTAAAACCAAACAAAAGAAAGTTACCATCACCATAATGTTTGCCACAAGTTACATACAAGTGAATTCACACCAACGGACCCTTGAAGTTCCTAGGGGATACGAGTTTCTTGATTTGAGTTTATGTTGGCGTATCATTTAATAATTTAAGGCATTGGCAGCAGTTACCTAAGAAGTTTATCTTGTCCATGTTTTTTTTGCCAACTTTCTAATTTATAAGTTTGTTTGATTGAGCCTTTTTTTCTTAATGATGTAGGCATCTCAAGAATGTACCTCAGTTCTTGAGCTTGACCATAGTCACACCGGAGCTTTAATGCTCCGAGCTCAAACACTGGTAACACTCAAGGAGTATCAATCAGCTCTATTTGATGTTAATCGACTTCTAGAGTTGAATCCGTCATCAGAAGTATATCTTGACCTTCAGGCACGATTAAAAACGCAATTGGTATGTCTTCCTCTCTGTTCTATGATGATAACATTAGTGTTGTTGAGCGTCCTTATCCTTCCTATTCTCTTAATGAATTTAAGATCCCTTTTTAGTGCCATTTCTCGAGTTTTAACACTGAAGATTTGCTTCTATCCACGCTATCAATTCTAAGAATATCAAATTAACTTCAACGTAACTTTTTAATGACAATATGCCCTCAATTTAAGTCTTGGAACCAAATTTTCTTTCTGCGTTCAATCGCTGAACATAATTGTAAGCTGGAGCATAATTAATGGCGAAAGAATTCTAGAGTCTGTTTGGTAGTCAATTTTACTTGGAAAAGTCTATTGTCCTTGAAGTTACTGCTTTTGTCATTGATTGATCGTAATGTTTTCTTCCAGAATGGCAGATAATAGGTTAGTGTTAACAAATGTACTTCCCTGTGACAGAAGATACTCTTATTTCATATCGTATCTATGTTGATATAAGCTGTAATTGATATTTTACCTTTTTTTTTCTAAGTAAGTCACTTGCTCCAATCCCCGAGGAAAAGGAAGAGGAAGAGGAAGAGGATGATGACACAAGTGAAGACATAGTGGAAAGAGATAAAAACTCCGAGGATAATGACTGGCTGCAAAAGGCAGAAGATACTTCTGTCAAACATGTCAAGTATGAGCTGAAAGATGTTGATGAAAATAATTGCTTTGGGCCTAATAGTAGTCCATTGTCTTCCAATTCTCATTCAAATGGTTGGAGAGAAATCGAAAAGCCAAAAGGACATTCTAAATTGGATTACTCTCGTTGGGATAGTGTTGATGATGGTTCTAGTGACGATGATGATGACAGCGACGAAGAAACACAACCTCGGTACAAATTTCGTTTCAAAACTGTTGATCTTAAACATGTGAAGTGAAAGAAAGTGATTATCTTCTTAAACCCGAGGAAGCTATTGGATCTAGTCAAGATGACTTGAAGTTGCCAGTGCAGCTATATGAAGATACTGATTTGTGTAAGTTGACTGTCCTGAGCTGCAAACTTCTGTATCTACGAGTGTTTGATTTGCTTAAATCAAGGTGGTCTCTGTATTGTGCTAATGGGTCGCATATCCTGAATCCTCCTAGCGTAAGCGTTTCTTGGACTGCTCCTGTCCTGTTGCTTAAGGTGGATGTGAGTTGATTAGAAAGTATCACTTGGGTTCAAGTGGAATTTTGGTCTAACTTGTACATATACTCAGCATGATAAGTGTTACATTTGTAAATTATGAAAATATGAACTACACATTCATGTTTACTTGTAAATTCGGAGGATTGTTAAAAGTATTATAGCCCATGATATGAACCAAATTGGCTAATTATTGTAGGTCTTTTCTTTACAAATAGCTTTTGCGAGAGTCGGAGTTTCACTCTTCATTTCGCCTATCCCATTCTGCAGCCCTGTGTTGGCCTCCATGCTGAGCAGTGATGGCTCCTTCCTCCTTTTGCTATCATACCTCCTCCCTCACTGTGGTTATTATGCCCAAAGTTCTGTTTTAGAGATGGGATTAAATTTGATTACAGTTGCACACTGTTATAAGTAAGCAACTTAGCAAGTGTACTATCTTGAGATGAACGAATTTAAATTAAGCAAATTCTTGAGAATCTTGACGTCCCTCCCCTTTAGGCTTTAGTGCAAATGCGGAATGCCAGTACAACTAAGGTATAATGTACTCGAGGTTTAGGCGAACAGTTAAGTCTGCGAGGTAGTAGATCCAATGATGCGACTATACAAGAACCATTGCTGTCCCCGTGACAGTCCCAGAACTTGATAGTTCCTCTGAACGATATTTTGATAGTTGGGTTGACACGGTTATTCTTCATACAATGTACCTCGACCCTGCATGTCCTTAGAGTGGTTCAACATGTAAAAGCTAAAATAGTTGAGCATAAAGCTCAGCAAGATCTTATACAATTATTCTTAGATTGTCATAAAAAGACGGAATCCTACAATTCAATCATCTAAACTTGTACGTTAGGAAGCGACATTCATGCATGTACAAGTATATATAATCTGGCATTATCTAAGAGTCGTTCAAGTGTGGAAGTGTAGCTGTGCTTTGACCACTGGAAGGGCAACCATATTTAAAATTCTCGGTGTCACTCGTCGTAAAGGTAGAGTCGTCAAAGTTCCAATCAGCCAAGTACGTTGGTTTTGAGGTTATGGCACTGACTTCAATGTCCCCGGTCAGCATTGCCAATGCTCGGGACATTGTTGGGCGGTGTCCTGGTGAAGTTTGGGTGCATAAAAGAGCAACACTTATCACTCTTCTGACCTCTTCCTCGTTGAATTCCAACAATCTTTTATCGACGAGATCCACGTCTTGACTGTTTTCGTGAAGATGCCAAGCCTACATTGTAGAGTTGATTGGGATTAGTTTGATCCACATTTCTTAAGAAAAGGAGCAGCAGCATGGAGAACATAAATGTCGAATAAAGAGAACTGGTAATGAACTTAGAGGTTATATGAGTTCCTAAAACAGGCCGGATGAATGTACAGCCAACATACCCAATCCAGAAGATACATCTTTTCTCTTTCCAAAGTAGAGTCAGAATTGAGTCTTCCGCTCACGGCCTCAAGAGCAACGACGCCAAAACCAAACACATCGACCTTTTCTGTAAGGTGGCCTCGCATGGCATACTCAGGTGCAAGGTACCCACTGTAAAAGAGAATAGTCAAAGAGACATAGCTATGTAAAAGTACATTTTATTTTTTTGCTGACACTTCAATTTGGCAATTTTGGGCATTTTTTTTTTTTTTTTTTTTTTTTGGCAGCCGTAAAATAAGGTATCCTACTTAGTCATAGCCTTACAAGTAAGACTATGAGCAATTTTGGGCATCAAACTATAAGAATCTTACATTGTTCCAGCAACACGGGTGCTTATATGAGTTTTTTTGTCATCATATAACTTGGCCAAACCAAAGTCCGATATTTTGGGGTTAAGATCGGTGTCCAGCAGGATATTACTAGCCTTAACGTCTCTATGCACAATGCGGACGCTTGAATCTTGATGAAGGTAAGTAAGACCTCTTGCCACACCCAGGCATATCTCAAACCGCTTGGTCCAGTTAAGGTGCAGGGTACTGTCTCCTGTTTGATAAATAAAGTGATAAATGCAAATAGTGAAGAGTTACTATATGATGTCCTTAACAGACTAAATTACGACAGTAGAGCTACATGCAGAAATGGTCATACCAAATAAGGTTTGATCAAGACTGTTGTTCTCCAAGTATTCATAAACAAGTAAGCGTTTTTGGCCTTCTATGCAGCATCCATACAGTTTCACCAGGTTCCGATGTTGAACAGCAGATATAGCAGCTATTTCTGCTATAAACTGATGCTTTCCTTGATGAGATGCCACTGATAGTTGTTTCACTGCAACTATGCTGCCATCACTAAGCGTTCCCTGTAATTGCAGAATCACAAAAAACTTAATGTGAGATTTTAAATACGAAATATCATGAAATATTTCAATCCATTAGACTTTACACATTAATCTATGTTTGTGGTACCGCATTTTATACAATTTGCTATACATTGACAATTCATAACAAAACGTCATGTTAGCTGATACTTTAGACTCAAACGCCCTACCTACTATGGGTGTCGGGTGACGGAGTCATATTTATGAGGCCTGATCACCCTCCTGAGGAATGGAACAATAGATTCCTCCTTTGTCATATAAGAACTGCGGACAATCTAATAAGCCATTTTGATTTACTCCATGAAAATAGTAACTGGTAAAGGCTATCTAAGATTCTAAGCCATCTGATTTTCAATACACTGAATGTAATGATTTGACTTCAGAAGCTATCTGGATGGAGCAGCCAGATCCTCTTGATCGAAAAAGGTCGGGTAATGATACTAGATCCTAGTATCCAATCACAGAGAAGATTCATGTACCTTAAAAACAGAACCAAAGCCTCCCTCGCCAAGCTTATTTGAAGGGTCGAAATCCCCTGTTGCTGACCTCAGCTCAGCATAACTGAAAATTTTGGCATCAATGCCTCGTAGTTCTGGAACCCCAAAAAAAAAAAATCATCCAAAGATAGAGATTAAGATTAGATGCTCAAGCATGACCGGAGTAACGTAAGTGGCCATTTATAACCATACCATCTTCTGTTGCACGTAGTCTCCTCTTCCTTTGAACAAACCACCATCCAGCCAAAAGAAGAAGTGCTATCACTACAATGGCAACAACCACTCCGACAATCACAGCAATCTGTTTTGCATTTGTGGTTGAACTTACAGGCCTAGGCTGAAACACTGAGTCAAACAGATTACTGTTATGAAAATGCTAATCTTTTAAATATAAACAAGTTTATGAAGAAAACACTAAAGCAGTTATATATTACACGGAGTTACACTGAGAGCTGAAATAGACGGTCCATATGTTCCTTGGAAAGGTATGCAGCATGTCCCTTTTCCAGCCCAAAAAAGATGTATTTCAATGTAGTTTGCCATCACCTGAATGGTGTAATTTCTCTCAACAGGTGCATAAGACTTCCCACCTGCCTCCTTACGAATGTTGAAATCCTTTTCCACACGAATTCCCTAATTCAAAATTTTGAGATTTGAGGAGCAACATTTATTGACAGAGCTGAGTAGTAGTAGTAGTAGTAGTTGTAGTAGTAGTAGTAGTAAGTAGTAGTAGTAGTAGTAGTAGTAGTAGTAGTAAGTAGTAGTAGTAGTAGTAGTAGTGGAATATAAAAGGTAAAACAAATGATTGGGACAGAGGGAGTACATCATACAGGATAAATAAGCTTTGTCCAATGTGTACCTGAATGTATATGTCAAAAATACGCCTCCCAAGACTTTTCCAGGTTTTACCATTCTCAATTTGTATTTCTGCAAATTGCAAGAGCACGCTGTAGTTTCCATTCTGAAGCCCAATCCCGTAGTACCGTAGTGAACCAGCTGACAGTCTTGCTGTCTGGAATAGCTCAGAGTCGAGGCTAGTGAATTGGCGAGGAGAAGTGAACTTGTATGATGCATTGTTATTTGAGATGAATAATCCCACACTACTGACTGCCCACTTGTCACCATTCACAAAATAAGTAGCAGGACCGAGGGCCTCATCATCTTTCTCATAAACAACTTGATTGGACGCTTTAATCTGAGGGCCGCCACATTTAATTGCAAAATCAGAATCTGCACAAAAGATGGATCAGCACACAGGTAAGTCCCTGCAGTTGAATATTTTCAAATTTTGCATTAGAAAAATCATATTGAGATGAGTTGGATATAATCTATATGGTTGCAGCTTTTAGGTTTACTTGATGTAATAATAGGAAAGGTTGCAAAAGGGTCTATGAAAGGCTGGACAAAGCCTCTGGATACAGGGATTGCTTCTCTATATTTTTTCGGACACTGGCGTTAAACGCTTCCCGATTCAGTTCTCAGATCATGCACCAATTGAAGTTTGTACGTGAATGGTAAAAAGACAAGGCTCTACAAAATGGAGTCCAGGAATTTTGATCATGAAGACTGCATGGAGCTAATTCAGAGACGCTGGGGTTAAGGGACCCTTGGGTTTCCAAGTGGTCAGGGAATTAGCTTTGATGAGAAATGATTTGAGAAAATGCTAGATAAGAAAGAAACATGGAAGCGGGAGTGGAATGATGTTGATAATAAGCTTGAAACATTAGTAATTTTTGCAAAGGCTGCTGCTCAGTATTGGAGACAGCACGCGAAGCTGAAGTGGAGGATTGATGGAGACGCCTGTACACTTCAAGGCCTCCAACTGGGTGAAAGAAGGGTAAGTCAAGACTTTTATTATGGGGATCAAGTTGGATAATTCTATGTGGACATACAATAAAGAAGATATCGAATCCATTTTCAGGTATCATTTTACAAAGTTATACCAACCAGAGGAAGAGGATGGTGGATTTGATCGTTATCATGAATAGCTTAGGTTACAAACTAGTAGAGGAGGATTTGGTTATACTTAAGAAGAGGTCTACATCCAAAGAGGTCAGAACTGCAGTTTTCCAATTGGGATCTCTTAAGTCTCCGGGACCCGATGGGGTTCGGACAGTCTTCTTACAAATGCTGGCCGTTTATTCTCTTTGGATGAGGACTAGGGCTTGGGTTCAACAGAAGCACATGAGCCAATATCATTCAACCATAAAAATCAGAATATAAGCTACACTTAGACTTGGCAAAATAAACTCGGATCTAAAAATTCAATTGAAAATATTTGAATTGTATTTGTTTGATATGAAGATAGGAGTAACCTGAACTGCACCCAAACCCATATTACCTAAATTTAATAAAATCAAAATTCAACCAAATTCTGCTTACTTCAAACAAGCAAACAAATAAGAAAGAATGTTGTTCGAATGTACTTACAGCGTCCCAAGGCACTGTTACAAGGAAATCCATTCTGCACACAGTTCAACCCGGAGGGTAAAGATCTGCAAAAAAGGTCGCAGTAAATTGCATTTGGGTTCTACTTTAGCACCCATACGATTCTGTGTAATGAAGTATCAACAGAAGAACTTGTTCCTTAAAAGCTCATTTTCATCAATCAAGTCAAGCTGTAATAACAGACTCATGTGGTTCAAATAAATACTGTGCCATTTACAGGCTTACAGCACTAATAATCAAGAAATCCAAAATCAGAAGCATAGAAAAAGAAGAAAAATGAATCACTAGACGATACGGAAAATAATACACGAAATGCAGGTCGACCAATCTTTGTCACAGGAGTTATAATCTCTTAGTCTGTATAACATGAAAGGTAGCCAGGTAGGTACAACAGGGTGCCAACTGTTTACATGGAGTCATGCACATTATTGACTCAGAAAAGGCAGGACTAGGGATGTATGAGCACGATTATCGAGCCAGAAATCATCAACAGAAGTACCATAGAAGTGTAACTACAGAAAAGTTATGATGCATTGAGGTGCTCTTGGTAACATTTGCAGGTTGTCTTTCAGAAAAAAATCATAACTTTCATTGCCAGCTAAACATGCCTCTGTTTCAAACTTAAGGTCAGGGAAAGCAACTACACATTATTCATCGTTATGAATCTGCATGAAATAATAAGCTGACAAACTACTTAACTACATGATTTCCCTTATTGATAGAACATCCAACTTGATGAAGATGTTACAAAATTGAATTATTATGAAGAAAAATCACGCAGAGCATATGCAGTTGATTCCAGAAAAATTTGATCACCTGCTGTTTGAGCTTGCATCCGAGAAATTATTTGCGACTATGTTGCTGTATTCATAAGGAATAAACGTATAAGGACCATGCAACAATCAAGGCGGAAACAGTATGGTATATAATACAAGCGACAAATAATCCTTAATGGCACAGCCGTACAGGTCGTCGCTTGCATTAGTTAGAGTTAGACCATACTTCTATATAAAATAGGATATAAAACATACAGTTGCAGATTTGGTTGGCTGACCCACGATGGAAAGATCCCCGATACTTGATTGTAGGACACGTCTCTGTGAACCAGCACGTCAAACAAGATTTTAGGAGCAATAGAAAAGCTTCATGGAAAGTTCGAGAAAGTTTCAAAGTCATGTTTCTTTGCAACGTCAGCTTCTTTATTTCATACCAGTTACATCATTGAAACATAAAATATTCCTTCCTTCTATTGCCTTCATGAATTAGCATCTCTGTCATCATTCGTACTCATTACTTATCTTCTGTAACTCTTATTTACGTTTACTTTTAGAACTCACATATTAATCAGAGATGGACTCTTTTGAGCTGGGAGGACGCCTGTAAGCTTGTTATTTCCAAGAAACCTAAGCAAGAATACACAATCATTTAATTAGATAACTTCCTGTACGGCACTACGGCACACTTGGTCTTCCATACTGATCGATGATGATAATAGAAATAAACTATACCCTGAGATAGCCATACTGTCCGACGAATGTAATTGAAAGAAACGTAACTCACAAATAAGTAAGAGAGGGGAGGTTGAAGACTGAATCTGGAATCTGTCCTGTAATGTTGTTAAAGCTGAGGTCCCTATTGGAAAAGACAACGTAATGAAGCATGAAAGAGAAAAGAAATACTCAAAATGGATAAAAGGATATGTAGGACAAGTAGACAGGTTGCATAGTTTACATGTTAATGGACAGAAATGAACTCCACAACGTAAAAAAGATCCGTTTGTACAGATTACCAGCATTCAGAAACCTACTTACAGGTAAGTCAAACTTTGTAATTGTCCGATGCTACTAGGAATGGGACCTGTGATGTTGTTGTTCTTCAAAGCTCTAAAGAACATTGTAAAGATTATGAATTTGTCAGAATGAAAGATTCACATAAAATAAAATGTCGAAGAATATGTCCGTGTACTTTGTTGCCTTACAAGAATTTCAAGGACGTCAAATTTGTTAAAAAATCCAGTGAAGAGCTGCTATCTGACAATCCGCTAATTCTCCTAAAGAAGGCACCAAAAATCATAAAAAAATTAGTTACCCGAATCAGACAGTACGTGACTAATGACACAAGCCCTCTATTCATGAGATACTCAAATCGGAACAGGTGAACAAAGAGAGTGAGCAAGTCAGCAAGTGCTAGTAGAGAACTCACAGTTCTTCCAAGGACGTTAGATTAGACCATTTTGATGGTATTGGTCCAATGAATGAGGTCCCCTCGAGTCTCCTACATAGAAGAATGCACAAGTATGTTTCAGTAAACAATTGAGTCAGCACTAAAGAAAGTGGATAAAAATTCCTGAACAGGATTTTCTTGTCGAAATTTTTCTCACAAGGCTTGAAGTTGGCCCCAGGTTCCGATAAAATCGGGTAAAGCACCTGTGAGTTCAGTGTCTGATGCCCACCTAAATGATAAAAAAGTTGACACTCAGAAAATTGAGAGCATTAAGTTAAAGAAAAGTAACTTTCCTAGCGAATACATCCGTGAACATCTATAGCCTGTAGGAAATGGTGTCGAAGAAATCAGAAGGGAGCATGCTTTGTGCTTACAGTTTTTGAAGGTTCTGCAAATTGGCAAATGTAGAAGGAATAGGGCCACTAACTCCAGAACTAACTATGTACCTGTTAACCAATATCCGAAACTTGAAAGACATTATAATCAACACCAGGATATACAATATCTTACTTTTGACTTCTCATGTAGAATTTTCAGAAAACCGAACGAACCAACGCCTAATCTATATGTTGATAGTGAGTAAGAAAATACACTTTTCATTTCATAATCTGTGAAACATAGCGCTTAACTTATAAATCACAAATCAACAATTGGTAGGATTTACCACACCCACAACCAATGATATACATCTGCAAAAGTGCGAATCGCATGTTAACTCTATGGATTTAGTGTTACTTATCACATTGAGTTAAGGGATATGAGATCAACAAGCAAGAAAAAACACTACTTTTTTTCCGGTAAAAAGCAAGTGGACAGCCGATTCCACCAGGCGCCATCAACTTGCCATAAAAATACATTAATATACCGGGGAATGTTAATTAAAAACTCACAGTTGCTCCAAATTCTTAAGATTTCCCATCTCCAACGGCAAGGGGCCGGAGAAATTGTTTGAACCAATACCTCTGCAAATTTCATAATTCATAAACCATGCTTAACAGACAACAACATAGAAAGCGAAAACAATATGTTTAAAGTAAAACCATTTCTGACAGATAATCACGATTAAAATGAGCGTGGAAGTATGATAACAATTAAAATTAATATATGGAATAAGTTGGATAAAGGACCAATAAAAGAAGCACTAGGCTTGGAGAAACTTACAGTGATTTCAGGTCAGTCAACAGACCTAGTTCTTTCGGAAACGGGCCAGATAATGCATTAATACCAAAGTTTCTTACATGCGCAGGAAAAAGAAAATTCAAAGATAAGTAAAACATATGAACTGTAGACTACAAGTAATCAAAAATCATCGTCAACATACAAAGAAATTTCCATAATGAATCACATACAAGTATTGCAAGCGGGTTAGGTTTCCAATGCCTGCTGATAAAGGGCCTGTTAAATAGTTCTGTCCCAAATTCCTAAACCACAGGAAGGCATCATAAATCATTGACAGGAAGGGTTAAAAGTTAGTCCCTCCGTCTCAATCAATAGTTTACATTTACTTTATTTCCACCTCACAAAATAAAGCAAACGTGAACTATCTATTACGCTTAATAATAGAGTGCTAACGCCTGTATTTGGATTGAATGAGAATTAAGAGAAGCATACAAATTAGTGAGGTAAATTAAATTCCACAGATCATTTGGAAGCACGCCAACTGCGTCGACTGCATACACTTTCCTGTCATGATTTCAAGTTATGAGCTTAGAATAAAAATGGGTAAAACTGTAAAACTGATGGAGTGATATTGTTTGTATATCTTACAGATCAGTAATATGACAGGTAGTATTGTCATCATAAGTACAATCACATTTGATGAATGGATTATACTGAGGGGTATTAATATCAGCAGAAACATCAATGGCCTTTCCGGAACAAGGGTCTCCGGTTGTATTCCATTGTTCGGTATTTGCCGGTTTCCCCCATTGTTGTAATATGGAGCTTAATGCTTTTGCTGCAATTAACAGCAAAGGAGAAGAAAATAGAAGAATTTTAAGGTAGAATATACACAAATTCAGGCTGACCAGCTACATAACATTCTAGCTTGATTTGCCAACTCGGTTTTTTAAGCTAGTTTGCTTTCCGGCTACATATCGCTCCTACAACATCTTGTAGCTTGTACGAGTCCTACTATAATATTTCCTCCAATGAATTTTTTTTTTTTTTCCGTACCAAGCTACATGTTTGGTAGAGCTACAATGCTTTCAAGCAACTTTAATTTATTCCTTCTCCAATGGTAAGCTACTTGCTTATAATTTTAGAAATATTGCGAGACCGTTTCACAATTCTTATGTGAAAGGTCCCACAATTCTCATAGAAAAATGAGTCTAAATGAGTACCTTCAATAGAAGCAGTGGTGGCCGTGTTAGTGCCTTGTTGAGCTTCAACAAAATAACACCCTAGCAGTAATATAATACTAACCCACAATTTTGTAAAAATGTGCCGCCACCGCAACGGTAACCATGGACGACCAATTGGTTTATACATGATCAATCTGAAAATTAAGTCATGTAAACGAACAAGGTTAAGAAATAGAAGGAAAAATGTTCATATGAAGAGTTGGTAGCTTAAGAGCATTGCCTATATGATCAGATTTGTTTCAACTTTGTTAAATTAAATTAAATTGGAGCATCATTATATTGACCAAGGTTTTGTGTTGTAGCAAATGTCCAATGATACAATTGTTGAATGGGTACCCTTGTTGAATTGGTTAAACTACTCTAGAATGTGTATCATCTTTTTGACTTTTTGCTACTTGTAGCCTTTGTTTATGGATTTACGGTCGCATTCATATAAAATGTTGACGCTTTAGACGTCTATCAGATTATCGTATTTTATGTATATGAGTATAATAAGAACAGACGAAACAGAAAATTAAATATTACTGCAGATGAAAATGGCTATGTACATTTTACTAATGTTGTTATTTAAACCCATTGACTATTTATTAACTCCCGCTGTAATTGCCAGAATAAAATACGATATTTAAAATCAACCGTTTTGTCGAAATGGTTCAATTAACTGAACCCAAAAAACGCATTGTTTTTCAGTTTGTCGGTTCGGTTTAATTTGAACACTCCTACTTAGGGGAACCACGCGTGTTTGCGGTTCAACTAGTTGCTTAAAACCTCTTAAGATCCATTAAGAGCGGGTGATGCTCTTTCATGTACATGATTTACTTAATCATGGACATGAATGACCATTATAACCTTCTCGTTTTTACACCTTCATTTTCCATATTATTTGAATCCAGTAAATCCCCCAATTACTCGTATCAATTAACCACCGGCCAGACTAGCCACGACAACCGCACCACCAGCACCACCTTCAGACGACCACCGGACCACCCGCATCCTAAGCAACAGCAGGCTGTTCTCTCTTCCCAAACCCGTGTTTCACCTTTCTCATCTTGAACAAGATTCGAAGACATCGATTATGTCAGATTCAAGACAAGTGTCTTACTACATCAATTACTATATATCAAACAAAGATGAAGTGAAGATATATACATTATAATTACTACTCCGTATCAAACAAAGTATAAACATTAAACAAAGAACACTAATGTTGACCATTTTTTTTCTTTATGCTCCTTTG
>JAYMSF010000806.1:0-13863 GCA_036897335.1 Silene vulgaris | reverse complement strand
ATTATGGGAGGGGCATTATGGGTAAATGATGTTAAATAGTCGACGATAATTAGTAAAGTGTCGACGCTATTTAACATGCCCGTATTTTTATCGGGTGTGATCGAGAATTCGAGAGTCGTCCTAAGTTCAAACGGTCTTAAACAAAATTGGTAGTTAGACTATCAGTTATGGGTGGTCAAAGCTTAGGGCCAGCCCAACCCATGTGTGCCCGCCCAGCTAATTGGGCCCTTTTTGCCACCCAGCTGACCCGTGTTAGGCTCGGCCCGACCTTCTTCCACCACAGGTTGTGGCCGTCCCAACATATCATACCTGTCCCGCTCTTTGACCCTCCCAGGGTCGGTTTTGGTTCACTTAGACCTGTCAAACAGGTCGAACGGGCGAGTCATGGTTCAGGTAGCTTCAGGTTTGAGTAAAATATCATCACTAACTCGCTAAGTACCACAATAAGACTCAAGTAAGATGACATGACATGTGATTCGAGGTGATGAGGCGGCAATGCTGGTGTGGAGTGGGGTTTCACGTAATACGATGAAACTAACAGGTGTAGCACACACTTCGAGGTGATGACGTGGCATGTGGTCAATGTGATGACGCGATGAGAATCTAATGCGATGCTTGCACCGTTAGACTCCTCATACGGTGGTGCAATTGATGTTCATTTTGTTGGTTGTCCTCGCGATATCTTTTTATACTAATAAAACATTGCTTCTTCCATAATTTAAATTGTTTTGAAAAATCTACTTGTACAACAAACAGGTTAGATGGTTGTTTTTATCATTTCAGTGCAATTAGATTAACGATTAACGATGATTATATGTTTCTAATTTTATACTCTCTCTAATCCAATCAATTCTATACATTTGATTAAAATATAACTCAAGTTTGGTGACGAACTGACGATCAATGTAAGTTCAGGTAAGGTGTTTTTAGCTTTGAGTATTCAAGTTTCAATGACTGTGAAGATGTATAGGAATAAAAAGGTGTTCTATCAATTAATGTCCTTGCCCCGATTGCTACCACATCTAATTCACGAAGGCATAAAGTAAGGCTTTTCGTCAGCACAAATGTTGAGACGACTGTATGTCAACACAATCACCAAAACCACCACCAATTAGCCAATTTCAAAAGTCAGTGACGACTGTAGTCTGTAGGTACATCTGCACTTGAAATGTTTACATAAAACTCACTACAATCAACACCTACATGGTGATCGGACAAAAAGGTCTGCAGAATCCGCAACATTTTCCTCAGCCAAGCTTAACCCCATGTGTGTATCTAATTCGCTATAGTTACCCTGTAACTGCCCATATTCATTGATGATGCCCAAACTCACTGCTCTATCAAAGTCCGAAACACAGTAATTGTCACTGCCAGGCGCATTGTTTAAATTTTGAAACTTGTCAACAAGGGCGTCTCCTAGTTTAGCAGGACTATCAACTATCCCACAATCAGAGCCCGACTCATCACAGAGAGCAATTTTTTTCAACTTAGGTGCATCCAGTAATGGAGTTGAGCAGTCATACCCAGATTCACACTCAGAATTCATCGGAGTTCCATTGGTTTCAGAACCAGGCCTCAATTCAACCCAATCAAATTCCGGCTTTTTAAGTATGGCATCAAACTCGGCTTTTTTCTTGTTATAAGAACTCATAGCCTCTGCAAGAGTATTGTAAGTCCCTAACGAAATTATAGCCTTTCCCTTTGAATCAGGCTTTTGAATTGTAATAGCCCATTTACCGGATTTTAGTCTCCTCACCACAGGCGGTACAATTACATCACCAGTCTGTTCCTCCGAGTAGCCAGATTTACTTGCAACCACACACTGAGGTTCCTTAAAGACATCATCATTAACTCTATTGTCAGGAATAACCCTCAGTTTCCCCCCACATGTTTCCCGCAACTCTTCCCGTTTCCTGACTGCAGCATAAGCAGCCTCCTCACAAGTTTCGTAAGAACCACCTGAAACCATTTTTTTCAACTTTGGATGCCAAACGTCCACGCGATACCTTCCGTTGTTCCATGAAACGCCAGTAGGAAGCTTCCTCCCCTCAAAATAACCCCTGCAAGTTCCCATGCTCAATATATCCTCGCCCTTTAACATTTCCTCAATCTCCGCCTTTTTCTTTTGTACAACAAGTGCTGCCTCTTCAGGGGTTCCGTAATAACCCAAGTGAACATCAGTCATCAGCAGCGGGTTTCGTATTCGTGCCTGCCACCTATTTCCTACTTTAGTAACACCACGGAAACGCTTCTTTGCACCAGAAACACCATCACGAGTTTCAAACCCTATGCAGTCCTTACTGTGAAGCTTCTTCACCTTATAATAACCCTTGCAAGTTCCCATGCTCGGACTCTCCCGTGCCTCTAACATTTTCTCAAACTCCGCCCTTTTCTTTTTTGCAACTCGTGCCGCCTCTTCAGGGGTTCTGTAATAACCCAAGTGAACAGTAGCCTTCAGGAACGGGTTTCTGGCTCGTGCCCGCCACCTATCTCCTTGTTTATCGACACCTAGAAAACGCTTCTTCACACCAGAATCACCATCACTACTTTCACCCTCTCCGCCTTCCTTATAATCAGATTCACTGGCTTCAGAACCAGAACTGGATTCAGCGCAATCAAACTCCAGCTTCTTCTGTATGGCATCAAACTCAGCTTTTTTCTTGTTAAAAGAACCAATAGCCTCTTCAAGAGTATTGAAAATCCCAAACCAATTTCTATCCTTTGACTCGGGCATTTTAATTCTTGCGACCCATTTACCAGATTGTGTCATCTTTACACCAGACGGCACATTAGCATCACCACCCATAACCCTCGGTTTCCCAACCTTTCCCCCATACGTATCCTGAAACTCTTCCTTTTTCTCGTCTGCAACAATAGCAGAGTCCTCACAAGCTCTATAAGAACCACCTGAAACCCAATTCTTCAACTTTAAATGACGAATATGAACACGATTCCTTCCAATTTGCCTTCTAACACCCCAGCCCCCAGGAAGCTTCTTCCCCTCAAAATAACCCCTGCAAGTTCCCATGTTCGAATCATCCTGTCCCTTAAACATCTCATCGAACTCCGCCTCTTTCTGTTTTACAACAAGTACCGCTTCTTCACGGCCGTACAAACCCAAGTGAACACGTTCCCTAAGCAGCGGGTTTCTGGCTCGTGCCCGCCACCTATTTCCTTGTTTATCAACACCAAAAAAAGACTTCTTCCCACCAGAAACACCATTATGATTTCCAACCTCTACGCCTTCCTTACCATGAAACCGTTCCTCAAACGCGACCATTTTCCTCTTATGATTCTACTACCAAACAATCAAAATCCTAAAAAGTAACAACCCAATTTTCCTGATATAACCTCTATAAAATCTACACTACTCCGTATCAAACCGGATAATTAATCCGTAACAACCCACAAATTTTCATCTTTATCACAGTACCTCAAGGGATCTTTCAATTGCGGGATAAGGGGGAGTCGGATAATTATCCTTAGTCTATATTAAACCGGATGATTAATCCTTAACAACCCACCAATTTTCATCATATCACAGTACCTCAAGGGATCTTTAAATTGCGGGATAAGGGCGAGTCGGAAAATTATCCTTAGTCTATATTAAACCGGATAATTAATCCTTAAAAAACCCACCAATTTTCAACATTATCGCAGTACCTCAAGGGATCTTTAAATTGCGGGATAAGAGCGAGTCGGATAATTAATCAATTATCCTTAAATCTAGCAATACCTCTACACTATTCTATATTAACCGGGATAGTAAATTCTAACAAATCATTTTCCAGTTCATCAAAATAATCAAAAGATTCAGTAAATTTATTTCACAATTTGATGAAGTATATGAAAAAAACTATGATATAATCAGAAATTTGTTCCAAAAATCTGCAGTAGTAACATAATCAAAGTACTTAACCAAATTGTTACCTTAGTAAGTGGGGTAACTTTTACCGTGAAAAGTGAACAGCAAGATGGCCAGGCCGGGTTAATGTACATTTCGTTTTGTTTAGAAAGGACAATTATATGTACAACTTGGTAAAAAATTGTCGGGAAAAATGGGTAAAGGTAGATACAAAAGCAAAATGTTTTCTTTCCCTCAGAAAAAAAAAAAAAAAAAAGCAAAATGTTTTTTACATGATTCGTTTTAACATATAAGACGCAGATATCTATAAGCTAGATCTGACAAATGGATCATTCGAGTTGGGTCACTTTGGGTCGGGTCATTCTCGGTCAAAAGTTTATTGGGTCACTTTTGGACCGGGTTGGGTCGTATTTTGGGTCGGGTTGCTTCGGGTTGGGTCACTTTTGGTCAGGTCATTCTGGGTCGTTTGAGTCATTTCGGGTTATGATGTCTTAATTAAGTCATTTCAGGTTTGGGTCACTCAAGTTGGGTCACTCTGGGGTCTCGTCACTTTCGGCTTATACATTTCGGATCGTTTTCGGGTCTCGAGTCAGCTTATCGGGCCGATTCATGCGGATCAGATCAGTTTTGCCAGATCTAGCTATACCCATCCTAATTCCTAAATAAGAATTTGTGTAACAAAAAACTTGTCTCATTTATCAAGTATGGTGCTATTTATCCCATTTTAACCTTCTTTAGAGAAACCAAGCTGGTTTACTTAGTCATACGGTGATATCCTAATTATTCCAGAGTTTTGCTCTTTCTTGACATGATTTACACAGTTATAGACCTGAATAACTATACCTCTATCATTTCAAAGGGTTGCTATGGACCTTCTCCCTCCTACCTTCTCGCTTTCCCTCTCACAATTGATTATTTAGTATATATCGTGTGAGTCGAAAAACAAGTGGATGAAGCAAAAGAAACGATATTTTAATCTGTTGTGAGAGGAGAAGGTAGAAAAGAGAAGATAGATAGAAATTCTCATCATTTCAATACCCCAATTCCCATTTAGTTTCATAATCAATAAATCTTCTAAAAAACAGTTCGGTATAATATTTGATTAATTCTCAATCAATAGAGCTACTTCGACAAAATGAACCGTAATTCTCAACAGAGTTATTTCGACGACATTAATTCTCAATGTGTGGTAGTAATTTTCAACGGAGCTAAAAGAGTCATTAGTTTGTAAGCTTACTCTTTGTTTACCTGTCAAAAAAAAAAGAAAAAAAAATTAAATAAATCTCAACAGAGCTACTTCATTTTACTTGGAACATCTAAGACACAGATATTGCGGATAATAAGTCACATGATCGATCCCATGTGACCATGTCCCCTCTATTTGCAATGCAAGTATGTGATATTAGTAGATTCTGGTATAAATAATAGATTGACTAATTAATCTACCAATTTTATGTATTTGGCTAATGACATCACTTGTTTCTTGGAGACCTTATAGCACCGCCACAGCCTCCGCCACCCTTGGTTCCCAAATCTCCTGTAGTCGGTTGTCCCTTTGACATCCCTTTATACTACGAGAATGTTACCGAAGAATTTAAATTGTTTCGAAAAAATAAACTACGACAGATACGTTAAATGGTTACTTTTAATTAATTATTTATGTGCATGAGATGAGATTAACGATTGATGATTTTGAATTGTATTCTTCTAATTCAATTTTGTTCTTAAAATTTATGACAGTCAAGGAGTATCAAATACCCTGAAAATATTAAGTTCCCAAAGATATACTGACAATCAACGAGAGTTCTCCATTACAATCACCAGAACCGCCACCAATTAGCCAATTTTGAAAGTCAGTGGCGATAGAGGTACAGATATCCAAGCCACAGGGCACACATCTAGACTCGAAACGAATCCCTAAAACTAATAACTTACAATCATCACCTGCAAGGTGATATGACTAAGGTTTCAGTAGAATCCGTTACATTTTCCTGTCGAGCTTAACCACGTCTGTGTATCTAATTCGCTGTACTCACCCAGTAACTGTCCATATTCATTGATGACACCCAAACTTACTGCTCTATCAAACTCCGAATCAAAGGTTTTGTCAGAGACAGACGCGGTGCTTATATTCTTTTGGTCGGAAACTGAAGTAGGAGAACCATGAACAAGCCCATCTCCTAGTTTACCAGGAATATCACAGCTCGAGTTATCATCAAGAGCAATGCTGGCATCAAACTCGGCTTTCCCACTCATAACAATCAGTTTTCCGACTTTCCCCCTATACATGTCCCGGAACTCTTCCCTTTCCTTGTCCGCAACAATAGCAGCGTACTCACAAGCTCTATAAGAACCACCTGAAACCCCCTTCAACTTTGGATGACGAATATGCACACAATTCCTTCCGTTTCGCTTTCTAACACCCCATCCCCAAGGAAGCTTTTTCCCCTCTTCATAGGCCCTGCAAGTTCCCACGCTCGAACTTTCCTGTCCCTTTAACATTTCCACAAACTCCGCCTTTTTCCTTTTTACGACAAGTGCCGCCTCTTCAGGGGTTCTGTATAAACCCAAGTGAACATCAGCCTTCAGCAGCGGGTTTCTGACACGCGCCCGCCACCTATTTCCTTGTTTATCAACACCAAGAAAACGCTTCTTCACACTAGAAACGCCATCACGAGTTTCAACCTCTAGGCCTTCCTTGCTATAAAACTTCTTCCCCTTGAAATAACCCCTGCGAGTTCCCACACTCGAACTCTCCTGTCTCTTAAACATTTCCTCAAACTCCGCCTTTTTCTTGTTTACAGCAAGTGCCGCCTCTTCAGGGGTTCCGTAATGACCCAAGTGAACACGAGTCCTCAGCAGCGGGTTTCTGGCTCGTGCACGCCACTTATTTCCTTGTTTATCAACCCCAAGAAAACGCTTTTCCACACCAGAAACATTATCACGAGTTTCAACCTCTGCGCCTTCTTTACCATGAAACCGTTCCTCAAACTCGACCATTTTCCTACCAACCCAACCTTCCTGATATAACCTCTATAAATATACCTCTTTACCGTACTTTATATCAAAGCGGATGATTAGTTCTTAACAACCCACCGATTTTCCTGATAGACAACACTATTCCCGCAAATTGCAGGGTAAGGGGGTGTCAGATTATTATCCTAACAACCCAATTTTCAGTTCATCAAATTTATTTCACAATCAAAAATTAGTTCCAAGAAGTTGCATTAGTAAACATAATCAAAGTACAAAATCAAATTACAACCCTAGACCGGTTTAGGAAACCGAATATTTACAACATACAATTACACATATACCATACCATATATTACATGAAATAATATATTTCCGTAACATTACCTAAATAACTGGGGTAATGATAGCTGGTGACGGTAAAAATATATGGTTTTACGGTGAAAATCAAGTTGGGGTAAGTGTAAGTTACGTTTCCTTGGTCATATGGGAATACTGTAGTTATTTTATACCTGTGTTAAAACTTCACCGGTAAGTCGGGTAAAACTTACCCCATCAGAATGAGAGGCCTGCATAACGCAACCGAAGAACCGCACTCGAATAGACGACCTAAATCTGATATGGCCATGCGGACCTGAATTAACCGGGTTTTATCTAACCCGAACCGAATGTTTATTATCGCATAGTAACTTTGACCTTAAAAAACTTGATAACAACCTACCCTTCCCGACCCGACTCAAAAAACTTGATACCAACCTACGTTACGTTTATTAGGTCAAGTTAAGTTGATTTTAATTAAGTTTAGCTAAGTTTAATAAAGTTAAAATTAAAATAAGTTAAATAAATTTTTAAGTTAATTTTAATTAAAGTCAATTAAGATAATTTCGCAAAAGGAATGAAGATACTAAGATAGGGAAGTACAAACGAAGCAATAAGGGTCTTCACTTTAGTAGTATACAGGAACTAACTCATCGTCTCCGTCTCATCCCCGTCTTCATTCCGCTTGAACTACATTGGTCGTCTAACATACTGAACTCGCCCAGGAACTGTCCATATTCACTGATGATGCCAATTTTACTGCTTTCAGATAACCCTCTCTTCTCATCCACTTTCTCTGTTTTCCTCAACACACAAATATCCTTATAGCCGCTCTTCTTACTCGACCTCTCCTCAAAATGAGGCATAAATAAATGTACTATACTTTGCTCATTTCTCAAGATATCGAGTGAAAACAAGCTCCTTAAGAAGGCTAGATAGCCAAGGGCCGAGGTCCACACGAACACCACTAGACTCAAAACCAATCCATAAAACTAACTTCTTACAATCATCACCTGCAAGGCGATATGATCATATGACAAAGGTTTTGGTAAAATCCGTCACATACTCTTCTGTAGAGCTTAACCACATCTGTGTATCTATTTCGCTATACTTACCCAGTAACTGTCCATATTCATTGATGATACCCAAACTCACTGCTCTATCAAACTCCGAATCAAAGGGTTTGCCACCGACAGACGCAGTTTTCATATTCTTGGGGTCGAAACCTGAAGGAGCGGTGTGAACAAGCCCATCGCCTAGATTAGCAGGAATGTCAACTATCCTGCAATCATACGTTGAGTTGTCATCGAGAGCGTCCTTGTTCAAATTATGTGCACACAACAAAGAAGTTGGGCGGTCGTATCCAAGTTCACACTCAAACTTCATCAGAGATTCATTTGCTTCAGAACACGGCCTAAATTCAGCCCAATCAAACTCCGGCCTCTTCAGTTTGGCATCAAACTCAGCTTTCTTTTCGTTAAAAGCACTTAGAGCCTCTTCAAGCGTATTGTAAGTCCCTAACCAAATCCTATCCTTTGATTCCGGCTTTGTAATTCTAGCAACCCATTTACCAGAACTTATTCTCCTCACACCACGCGGCATCTTAGCATCAGTACTCTGCTCATCCGAGCATCCAAATTCCTTAGAGACTTCATTATCAGGAATAACCCTCAGTTTCGCTCCATACATTTCATGTAACTCTGCCCTTTTCATTTCCGCAGCACTAGCAGCCTCCTCACAATTTTTAAACGAACCGCATAAAACTTCTTTCTTCAACTCTGGGTGCCAGACTTGCGCAAGGTACCTTCCGTTATTCCATCTAACACCCTTAGGAAGCTTCTTCCCCTGAAAATACCCCCTACAATTTCCCATGCTCGAACTATCCATGTCCTTGAACATTTCCTCAAACTCTGCCCTTTTCTTTGCTGCAACTACTGCCGCCTCTTCAGGAGTTTTGTAAAAACCCAAGTGAACATCAGCCCTCAGCAGCGGGTTTCGGGCTCGTGCCCGCCACTTATTTCCTTGTTTATCAACACCAAGAAAACGCCTCTTTGCGCTAGAAACACCATCACAAGTTTCTACCTCTAGAACTACCATTTTGCTCTTATGCCACTATAATTAATTAAACCGAACAAGCCAATTTTCCTGAAATAATCCTCAATATATCTCAGTACATCTACAGTCGTCTATAATTAAACAAAATAATTAGTTCTATAAACCCATTTCCCGGATATAAATATATCATCATTTTTTTCGGTTAAATGAGCCGCATGGGCATTACAATATTGGGGCGGGGGTCTCGAACATGGTACCTATTGCCCAATATACCTCCAAGTGAAGTAGAAAAAAACGAGAAATTTCAACTTTTTAATTGTCCAGGGGGAGACCGCCCCTGCTAGGCCCGGCCTGGCTCTGCCACTTGATATAATCCTCTCTAAATCTACCAATACGTCTACAGTAGTTTATACGGAATATACTAAACCCGAAAATTAATCCTAAAAACCCATTTTTTCAGTTCATCAAAATAAGCAAAGGGTTCAACAAAATGAACTTGACAATTTGATACTCCACCCGTGGCAATCATTTATTTACCTTTGATTAAAATGTCCCTCACGAATATCAAAACATACAAAAATGATTGGGACGAAGGGAATATTTAATCCGATTAATCGGTTGAAATCACATGTCCCACTTTTATGTCCCATCTGGTGTCCCACCACTAATATATATCAAAGTGCTTATGTGTCATGGCCGAAGTGATGGGACGCAAGATGGGACAGAGGATCTGCACTGCCGATTAATAGCCACAATTTGATGGAGAGCAAGATGTACAAAACTACTGGATATAATCAAAGATAAGTTAGAAGAAGTGATGAACAAACTACATTAGTAAAAAATTCAAAGAAGTTAACGAAATCATTACCTAAGTAATTGGGTCATCAGTAATCACCGATTCCATAGACATCGCTGTTGACGGTTGAAAATATAGGTTTTTACCGTGAAATAAGGGTGTGGGGTCAATTTTATTTGGGTTTTGTTTTCTTAATGGTGATACGGTTTACGGTTTACGGTTTTTACTAAAGGCATGTATTCAAAATTCAAAATTGTTCTAGGTGTCCAAGAGATACATATAATATAAAATAATTTATTTACAAAAAGGAGGCACGAAGATACATAAAACATTTACTCCGGAGTAGCTAAAAAAGTCACATTTGTATCAATCATAAACAGATAATGGAAAACATAAAAGTGGGTATGGAAAATGATCTCTAAAATCTGAATAATTTAGTTAGAAACCGCATCTCAAAATTTCACATTAACAAATTGATTTTTTTTTTAAATGACCGATAAGAACATGAAATAATTACCGATAAATGTCGGGTTTCTAACATTTGCTCATATGGTTCCTATATTGCTCAGAAACTCGGGTCAATTGTACCATGCTAATTATACTTCCGAAGGTATAGTTCTTTTTCTCCTAGTCTACTACTCCGTAGTTCACTATGCTATTCATCAAACACTCCAAAACCCTCGGTACGCAATAAATCGGCAAATCACAAATTCTCCTTAAACTAATTCACTGGTGTAGATTGTAGAAAACCGTATCTTTTAGCAAAAGAACTAAGATCTTCAGCTGCTATGGGTGAAATTAGATGGTCAAGATCCTCTCGTCTTCCAATAGCAGAGACGGGGGCCTCGTCCGTTAGTTCTAACTATATATACTCATGAACCTGCAAAAACGTAAATATATTAGTAGCTACTCAGTATATTGATAAAACTATTACAGAGTATATTTTCAAGTGTATATAATTTAGATACAAGTGTACCGAAAATAATTCCATAGGATAATAATCATATGATTCAGCTGACAATAAACATCCGAGGAGGACTAACGATGCCTCGGGTGTTGCAGAAAAGTGGATACTCGGTACTCACTTGCGTTTTGTTAGGATAAAAAAGAGGGAAGAGGAAGAAGAAAAATTGACAGGAAAAGGAAAGCGGGAGATGGGCGCACGCAACTTTACTCGTGTGTTGAAAACATAAAGAGTTTGTTTCAAGATGACCCATAAAAAAAAACTTGCAGTAGGAATCCATTAATGATATCTACTCTTAATTTCATTTACTCCGCATTAACAAGCGTCAATTCAATAACAAAAAACACTACCAGTTAATGACTAACAAAAGATATAAAGTTAAAGCAATAAGAAAACAAAGGTATAGCCGCAGCCACACCCTTCGCAAAAATCCCTAAACTAGCAACCTACAATAAAAACCAGCAAGATGATCCAGGAAAGAGCTCTACGATACTTGTACCTGCAAAGATAGTACGAAGTAGTATCCACTATCCACTAGCCGCAAAATTTTCATCAGGCAAGGCCAAACCCATCTGTTCATCAAATTCGCCATATTCACCCACCAACTGTCCAAATTCAGTGATGAAACCAGCACTCACTGATTCATCAAAGTCACCGGCACATGCACTGTCTGACGTCCATAGCTCAATATTTGAAGTGCGAGAGCCATGAACAAACTCGTATTCCAGCTTATCAAAAACATCAACTACCTCACAGTTAGCCCTTTTCATTTTGGTATCAAGCATAGCTTTCTCCCTATTATAACGTCTAATAGCCTTTTCAGCAGTGTCGTGACTCCCTAACCAAATTCTATCATATGACGCTGGATCTTTGATCCTCACACCAGCGGGAACCATTACATTACTCGTCTGCTCATTCGAGCATTCAAATTTGTCAGCAGCCTCACTCTCGCAGTCCTTAAGGATTTCATCAATGTTTATATTACCCCTCGGCTTCCCTCCATACAGCTCCTGTAACTCAGCCCTTTTCCTGTCTGCAACAACAGCAGCCTCACTCTCGCAGTCCTGCAGGAATTCATCATTGTTTACATTACTCCTCGGCTTCCCCCCATACAATTCCCATAACTCAGCCATTATCCTGTCTGCAACAACAGCCGCTTCCTCATAAGTACTGTAAGAACCAAAAGAAGAAATTCTCTCCAACTCAGGGTGCCAAAGCCGCACACGAAACCTTTTACCCTCCTTTCTAACACCAACAGGAAGCTTCCTCCCATCAAATACATCCCCACCTTGTCTTTTCTTCCACAAACCATCCTCAACCTTAAACATCTCCTCAAACTCGGCCTTACTCTTTTTGACAGCCTCCTCACGTCTTTTCTTCCTCAAACCGTCCTCAACCTTAAACATCTCCTCAAGCTCCGCCTTCCTATTTTTCACAACAAGGGCAGCTTCCTCAGGGGTACTAAACTGACCTAAGTAAATGTGAAATTTGAATTTCGGGTGCCGGGTTTGCGCCTGCCACTGATTTCCAATTTTACTAACCTCCAAAAAATGCTTCCTTTTCAACGAAACCCTAACACAATTTTCAGTTTCTACAATGTTTACATCCTCCTTACCATTAAACCTCGACTCAAACTCCGCCATTATCGTCTTATAAATATATAATAATTCAATTTCCCCAATATAATCCTCTAAAAATCAAACAGTAACTCTAAATTAATTAATCCGTCAAATTAAAATTGTTGCTATCATAAATCTAATTAAAGGGCCAAAAACTAATTCAATTACTAAAGAACGCAGAAGGGTAATCTAATCAATGAATAAAATTATATTTTGATAAACATGGAGTACAAAAGCTGATTTTATTTTACCCAACTGAATAATTTAATTTAATTACCTGAGAAATTGGGTCTCAGATTCTCAGACATTAATCTTGTGTCGGGCAATTAAGTCGGTTTCCAGTTTTCACCCGTTCTTCCCGTCAAAGACTCCACGGTAAGTCAGTAAGTGTTAAAGTGGATAAAAATGTAGAGGTGGTAATCGGGTCAGTCGGGTTAGGTTAGGTTTGGTTTGGGTCAAGTCGAGTTGGTTTATATTGGGTCATTCTACCCTTTTGGGTTGGCTCGGATCATTTCAGGAGTAATGATGAATCGGGTCGGTTTAGGTTTGGGTGGGGTCATTATCCGTTATTACATTACTTAAGTTTTTAACCATAAAATTAGTTTTTGGACCATAATTTGGTTTAGTTGTTTCAGTATTATCAAATTAAAACTAAATCGCTTTCATTTTGATCAATATTAAGTTTAACAATCACCAAGTCATAAATTTAATTAGGGCCAGGTTTATCTCAAGCCGGGTCAGGTTCGGGTCACTGATTGTCGAGTGGTCGGGTTACGTGTCAACATCAGGTCGGATCACGTCTGTTTTTGTTTGCAATATTATGAGGTTGTATCGGATCAGGTTTGCATGGGTTTGGGTCGGGACCTTGAGTCTCATCAGTCTTACCCGCTCTAGATAAAATGACCAAGTTGATAAGTCGGTTTTGGGAGTGGGGATTTGGATCACGAAATAGATGGTTAAAATGGGCCGAATGAGCTGGGGTTGCATGGAAACATGAGCGCAAGGTGAAGTAGATTGGTTAGGTGGAAGTCGGTTCAAAGTCAAGCTCAATTTCGCATTAAAACGAACGCGGAAGGAAGACAAGAAATGAGCTAGAAAACAAACGGTTTTTGAAAATTGATTTTCGAAATAATAACACAATGTCACAAAAATATTTAAAATCAAATCAATTTGTTAAAAGTAAATTTTTTGAATAAACTTTTAAATTAATTTTAAATAAATAAAACTGATGGGGCATCTTCTGCACCGGCTGACCGGGTCAACATCTTGACCA
>JAYMSF010000805.1:0-13870 GCA_036897335.1 Silene vulgaris | reverse complement strand
TTTGATTTTTTTTTTTTGTGCATGGGAAAAAAGCTATTTTAGTGAAAAAATAAATATTTTTTTTTTTTTTTTTTTTTTAACAATGAAGGGTAGTTATGGTATGTTGAGGGAAAATTTGTGGAATAATACGGATTGTAAAGTGTAAACTAGTAGTATGCGGTTTAGCCAATATAAAAAAAAAAAAAAAAAAAAAAAATCAGAAAAGTTGAGGGTAAAGGTAAAGTGTGGTAGGAGCAGTAGGTAGTAGAAAGTAGAAAGTAGAAAGTGGAGGTAATGTGAAGTGTGAACAAATTGTGAAGGAGTCCTCCGTACTTGGTAGTGGCGTTATCGCTTTTCTTCTTCTTCTACCTTTATTCTTCTTCTTCTCTCTTTCTGAAATTGAAAAATTAAATCAGGTGAGTAAATCAGGTGTTGGCTGTGTTAGGTTTGTTTGAATCCCGTCAATTAATTAGTGAGGCGGCAAGTTGAGTTGAGCTGCTAGTACTAGGAGTACTTGCTTGTTGCATTTCATCTGGATTCATTCATTCATTCATTCATTCCGAAGCTGTAGCACGGTACTTGGTACTTTGGTTGTTGCATTTCATTTTGGGGGAAGGAAGGAAGGAAGATTGATTAGTGACTAGTACCACCAAACCCTAGCTTTGAATTAACAATTACTCAGTTAAGGTGGTGGTGGAGGAGGGATGAGTACCTGCTGCTGCTGCTGCTGCTTGCCTGTTTAGTACTCCGTATATTTCAAATTCAACCAAAATGGAGCATCACGCTGCTCACCACTTTGCTGTTGCCTGTTTAGTATCCGCTTCTCTTTTCGCCTTCTTCGCTGCGTCATCCTTCTCTCTTCTTTGGGCCGTCAATTGGCGTCCCTGGCGTCTCTACAGGTACTCCTTCCTTCCTTCCTTCCTTCCTTTATTACAGAATAATATTACTTTACTTTGCTAACACTACTAACTAGTCTTTTGTCTTCCTCAGTTGGATCTTCGCCAGAAAATGGCCTCTTTCTTTTCAGGGATCCAGACTCCCTCTCCTCTGTGCCTCTCTCACTCTCTTTGCTTGGACTATTGTTGTCTCCCCTCTCCTTGTCCTCGTCGCCTCCGGTTCCTCCTTTATTCTTTTTTTCCACAGAGATCTCCTTGGCTTGGCTCTCATTATGGCTGGAACTGCTTTGCTTTTCGCCTTTTATTCTATCATGCTTTGGTGGAGAACCCAATGGCAGAGCTCCCGTACGTCTTTCCTTTTCCCTATATCTTTTCTTGCTAATTTCCCTTGTTCACTCTCCTTTACCACCTAACTCGACGCCTTGTGCATGAAATAGATGTGCAACTCCTTGTATTTGCCCCTTAACTCAGAGTCTCTAATTACACTACTTGGTTCCCATACATACACGGAGACTTTTCCAGTCTTCAGCAATATTGATTTGGTAGAAGCACAAAAGTTATGAGCTACCCCATTTCGTTAGTACGTCAGAGGTGAAAGCGAGACAGTCTTTTAGAAGGGTAGTAAGTCTTATGGAGTATATAAGGCAATTTCATCTCACAATTAATGTATATAGATCCCAATTTTTTTGTTAATGGATGATTCTAAAGGAAATTGACTTTAATCCGTACTAATGATGAAGGCAACTTTTTTTTTTTGAGCGAATGATGGAGACTCAACTTATCCTTTTGGTTGTGAATACTTTCTTTCTTTTGCAAGAAACAAGTGTTCTGATTAGTAAAATTAGAAATTGCTGGGTTCAGGTGTCAGCGATTTGCTGTTGCTGTGAAGAAGTTAAGTTTCATAACATTTTTTGAACATCTACACCTTTATCTGAAAATAGTTATTTGAGGCCAGAATTTGTTTTTTGATCTGCTATCTATGTCTACAAATCAAGCATGGGCCGATGGTCTTGTGGAGAGAGAGTCAATGGATGACTGTAGGATCATGGGAAATTTGATGGTCATTCTCTCCTATGAATAGCATGAGGAGAATACCTAGTTGCCTACATATTGGGATGATAATAAGCTTAAGCGACTTTATTGTTCAGTTACCTATATGTTCCAACATCAGAAAAACAACTATTTATCTCTATGAGAGAAAATTCTTGAAATCTCCAGTAGCAAAGGTCTTCTTATGTGAGAGTTGGCGGTCTTACTTTCTATATGAGATACTGCTCAATTGATGAAAACATCCGATGTTAGGAGTAAGCATTCATGTTCCCTTATGACAATTCTCACTAAACCCGTTCCTTCTACTACTAGCATAGTCATGAAAGGTATTCAGAAGTCCAAAGTTACAGTGAAAGTCAGAGGTTGTTGGTCTATGGCTTTGGGTAGAATGAACATATAGATAGCCGTAAAAGTTGTAGGTCTGTTACTGTTCTTGGTCCATATGTGTGTGTTCTGTGCTGGAAATATTGGGAGTCGGGATGTATGTATTCCCTCAATGCATCTGTTACTGTTATTGGTCCATATGTGTGTGTTCTGTGCTTGAAATATTGTGAGCCAGGATGTATTTATTCCCTCATTGTGATGCTGCCCACTTCATGGCTGTGGTTAATTGGATTTAGTCAAGAAAATTGGATTTGTCCTTTTCCGGAATATAATAAGTATAATATAATTATAAATGATTAAATGCCAAAATAACATGTAATTAAAAAAATATTAAAATTGCACTAAAAAAAAAACTAAAAATGAGTTTCCGATCGGAGTCTCGTTGAGCTCAGGATCGACTCAGATTTAGTTAAGCTTGGCTCGAGCTTGGGCTTAAACTCGGTTAGACCAAGCTCGAGCCGAGCTTTGACCAAACCGATTCTGAGGGTTCATCGAGCCGACTCAGATCATTTTACATCCCTCTTCAGGAAAAAATGCATACTCTGGTAATAATTGGGGATTCAGTTGTTTTACTAGTTTCTCTGTGAGATATAGAGCCTGCAGTGCTTTTAAGTCCATTTAAATAATGTTTCTGTAACAACACTGGCCGTCTTTGTATGTTTTCATCTTAAGAGCCATTCTCCTATTTTGCTTCTTCATTTCTTTAGAAGTATCTATTTAATTGTTATAGTGGCTTTTCATACGAAGAGACTGAAGAAGTTCTGCTTCTCTCATCTGACTCTTTTCTCGGTTTATCCTGACAGGGGCTGTTGCTTTTCTTCTTTTTCTCGGGGTTGGATTACTTTGTGCCTATGAGCTTTGTGCTGTGTATGTTACAACAGGATCCAGTGCATCAGAGCGATATTCTCCCTCAGGATTCTTTTTTGGTGTATCTGCTATTGCCTTGGCAGTCAATATGCTTTTTATATGTCGAATGTTATTCAATGGTAATTTCTTCGAGGCTGGCTAGAATTAACTTATATTTTGTTTAAGTATTTGCTGTTCTGCATTCGTCAGCTCTTGTGTGCGTCTTTGTAATTACTTTGTAGCTGTTGAATTTATGCCTTGTCCACAACTTTATTTGTGCAAACCCTGTCAGGAAATGGTTTGGATGTGGATGAATATGTGAGGAGGGCATATAAATATGCGTACTCTGACTGTATTGAGGTGGGCCCTGTTGCTTGCTTGCCAGAACCTCCGGATCCAAATGATCTATATCCTCGTCAATCCAGTAGGCAAGTCCTTACTAGTTCTGTTTGTTTTAATGTTGACGTGCTTGGTCAGGCTGATTTCACATCCACTAAATGCATTTAAAAGCTCACTCTTAAAGTCTTAATTCCATCAGACTTTCTTGCAACTATTTCACTTTTATACTTGTCTGGAAAGGTGATTTTATTGGATCTTGTAAATAATTAATCTTCTTCGGGAAGGGGTGCATCTAATGTCATGCTTGGATTTATGCATGATGATGATGTGATTTCACTTTGTGTTTGGATTGCGGACTTCTATCTGCAGGGCTTCACATCTGGGGATTCTTTACCTTCTATCATTGCTGGTACTTCTTGTCTATTCAATATTGTATGGGTTGACGGCTAAGGAGGCACGTTGGTTAGGATCCATCACTTCAGCTGCAGTTGTAATTCTTGGTATGCCTGCTGGTGTTTGTTAGAGTTGGGCCTTTGTTTCTAATAGGTCTGATACTTGGATACGATTTTTTGTGCTCTCGACTTTGGCGCAGATTGGAATATGGGGGCATGCTTATATGGCTTCAAGCTTCTCGAAAGTCGCGTTGTTGCGCTGTTCATTGCTGGCGCATCTCGTGCCTTCCTCATCTGCTTTGGAGTGCATTATTGGTTAGCATCTGCATTTTTTTTTTCATGAATTCATGAGGTGTTATTATTTGCTTTACTTAATTTTTTTTTTATTTTTTTGTAGTTACATCTCATGCATAGTAAATTCTTCTTCTTTTGGCTTTGAGATAAAATGGACTGAATCAATGTGACTTGTAAAACCCTTATGATTTCCCTTGTTTTTATGAAAAACTCAAAAACCACACTGTCTTCCTGGTTTTGATTTGATGGTCACTTGGGAGTTGGGAAACAACCCCTTTGATGTTGTAGCCTTGTTGAGTTGTGGGGTAAAAGACTAAGTATGTCCAACCTCTTCGACTCTGTTTTAGTGGGAGCGTCTCTATGGGCACGTGAGGAATGATGATGATGATTGCATCTCATTTATATATTTCTCTGCTTTTAGGTACTTGGGACATTGCATAAGCTATGTAGTTATGGCATCTGTATTGTTAGGAGCTGCTATCTGTCGTCATCTACTTGTTACGAATCCTTCTGCTGCAAGAAGAGATGCGTTGCAGAGTACAGTTATTCGTCTCAGGGAGGGGTTCCGCCGGAAAGAGAATAATACTTCTTCCAGTTCTTCTGAAGGATGTGGCTCAAGTATGAAACATAGCAGCAGCACTGAAGTGGGTCACCTCGGACATGGAATGGAAGCTACCAATAGAAATGCTGTGCATTGTACTGGGGATACCAGTGGCTGGAATGGTAGTACTTTGCACAGAACCACAAGCTCCCGTGAGGGAATTAACAGTGAAAAAAGCATGGATAGTGCAAGGCCTAGTTTAGTTTTGCGTAGTAGTTCGTGTCGTTCTGTTGTTCAAGATCCTGATGCTGGTCCCTCCTTCGCTGAGAAGAGCTATGATCACACCTCGGTCATTGCTTATAGTGGTGGTCTTGAAAGTCAAGGCTATGAGTCAAGCGCATCTACTTCAGTGAATCATCTTCCAGATCTAAATATAGCTCTTGCATTTCAGGAGAAGTTAAATGATCCCAGGATTGCAGCCATGCTTAAGAAGAAGGCGAAACAAGGCGACCGTGAACTGACAAATTTATTGCAAAATAAAGGATTGGATCCAAATTTTGCGATGATGTTGAAAGACAGAAGTTTGGATCCAACAATTTTAGCATTACTTCAAAGAAGTAGTTTGGATGCTGATAGAGATCATCGTGACAACACAGATCTTACTATTATTGATTCTAGTAGTGTTGATGCTTTGCCAAACCAAATTTCTTTATCTGAAGAGTTAAGGCTCCATGGTCTAGATAAATGGTTGCAACTTTCAAGATTACTTTGGCATCATGCAGCTGGTACTCCAGAGAGAGCATGGGTTCTTTTTAGTTTTATTTTCATCGTAGAAACAGTAGTCGTGGCCTTCTTCCGTCCAAGGGTGATTAAAATTGTAAATGCTACTCATCAACAGGTGAGCTGCCATTTCACCTTTTCACTTTTAAGCATTCTTGCCTCTATATTTTTTATTTCAAATTTGAATGTAGTGCTTTCCTGAAATCTAAGCTTAAATTCTGTAGTTTGAGTTTGGAATCTGTGTGCTGCTGTTATCACCTGTTATCTGCTCAATAGTGGCTTATATGCGGTCCCTGCAAGCTGACGATATGTCAACCTCATTTACTCCCCGCAAGGTATCTCACTTTACTCTCTTCGTCCACACCTTCCAAGTTATATGACTGCCAGTTGGACATGATTTTCTTTTAAATTTGTACTCCCTACATCTAATTTAAATTATTGTTATTTGACTTTGGTGGTCGAACACGTCGAGTTTGGCGGAGATTTTCTCACAATATACAATTGTTTCAACCTTTTAATAATGATATGAATTTATTAGTTTTGTTAAATCAGAATTACAAATTTTATTTTGAATCACTACGTACATTTGGAGAAATTAATGGTCAAAAATTAACATTGGTTGACTACCAAAGTTAAATGTGAACAATAGATTTGGTATGGAGGAGTGAAAAAAAGGAGTCTTTATCTTTTCTACAAACAGGGGTTGCTTTCCAATATCTTTTTCGAGCATCACTCATTGAATGGGCTACAATCTGTGTGTCACCACATGGTAGTGGGATGAAATTGGATTCAGACACGTCTTTGGTTAGACATCCAGAAAATGCAGAAAATGGGAAACTTTGAGTCTTTGACTATTTAGAGTTTTTGAGGGTGCTGTTGGGCTAGATATTATATGAAGCATGTTTGACCTTTAATTTGCTTTCCCGCTCATCTCCTCTACGGATGACTGTCAGCACCGATTTTGCATCATCATGTGGGCTCATATCTTTGTATATTAGATTATTAGTAGAGTACGTTGCTATTGGATGAGGGTTGTGTTTAATCAAGGGTGTTGAGTCCTTGACCAAGGAAGTCGTTTTGGAACTTCCCTCCGTGCGATAGTGGGCTTTTGCTACCTCCCCACCCACTTAGTTCTTCCCTCTTTTCATATAAGAAAACTTCAATTTGTTCTTCTCATTTCAAAGCATTTCAAGTTTGGTATGTTTTATGGGGATAATTTGTCAACTTATCCTAATTACTAATGCATATTTACAGATATGCCATTGCTTAATAGTCCTAAATTTTGTGATTACCACTGACTCTAACAGCAAAACAAGTACATCACCCCTCCTTCTATTCCTCACAACTCTCATCCCCACCAAGCACTCCCATCTACCCTTCACCAACACAGCTAGCGCCACCAGTACCACTGCCACCACAACCTTTGGTTTCTGTCGCACTACTGTCTTCTTTGTCTGGCCCAAGCCACTGTCAGCACGGCACCCTTTGACCCGGCCGGAACTAGGGGTAAAATGCACCTCAGACTAGATTTTAAAATATATACGAGTACTTATTAAGAAGTTTTTTTAGGTTCGAAATGCAGTTGAAGGCTTGATAAGTTGATAATCATTTACGCTTTAAGCCCTTTGTTTTATATTCTAAGAATCTCATGTTCGTAATATCTAAGCCAAGAATTTTATGTATAAATTTTGGGATTTTATCCAAATGCAATTCTATGTATAACTATTGCAATTTCCCTTCCAAAAAAGAAACTATTCTCATTATCTATCCAAAAAGAATTATGTATCCTAAAGTGATTATCAGATTGCTGTATAAAACCCATGGATAACGACATACAACGGTAGACCAACAAATAAAAATAGCATAAAGAGAGTTCCCTCGGACTGGGGGTTGACTCGTGTTCTCTGGGTGATCAACACATTTTGAACCGCTAGGCCAAGCAGACATCTCTGATTTACATTTATGGGGTATTGTATGTATTGCTTTTTAACCTTTTTACATAAAAAACAGCTTGGGCTTCAACTGCCATCTGCTGGATCCGTCCCTGCTTTTGTCCTTCTTTCCACCGCAAACAACATTCATTTTCCACTACAAGCACTCCCTCCCTTTGCGACCTCCTTACACTTTCCTTCATTTAGATCTAACCTCCATTCACACAATTGGGCTGGGAGATCAACTGTGGTTAGTCGGAGAAAGAGCAATGTGTGTGGAAGGAAATGCACAGGGTTTCATCGGAGATGGGCAGGGTTTGTCAGAGGATGATCACCGGCAAGGTGTTGGTGCTGTCCGACAAGAAAGAAGGTAGGTTGTTGTGAAGGAAGGGTTCGTTGGAGGATGACAACGGAGTGGTATCGGGGAAGGTTGGAAGAGGATGAGATTTGGTGGGAGAAAGGGGCAGCGGGGTAGAAGAAAGGTTGTTGCTGGAGAGAGAGGGGGTGGGGGAGCTGAGGTTTGCGAGAGGGGATCAGAATTAGTGTGGTTAATTGTGAGGTTTAGTTAGTTTAATACAGTACTATAAATTTCTTATATACCGTACCAAAAGTAAATGGGAAGAACACTTCAGATGGTAGGGAGTATTGTTTTAACAGATACATAAGTTTTTAGGATAAAAAATGCGAGTTTTCAAAATTATAACCAACACTTATAACACCAAACTTCATCTTCAAAACTCCCTATTCTGTATCTAAAAGTTATTGGTTTATCTTGGAAATTAATGACGGTAAGTATTTTCAAATTGTCATATACGAGAATATGTACAACCCAACACATCAGATGTAATATAATACATGTAAGGCTGTGAATAGCCAAGATTCAAAAGAGTAATTCGATTATGCATTGGCATGCATTTCAAGGAGACTCGCTTAAGGAAAGTCATTCTATTGAGTGATTTCGTATCTGGTAATAACATCCTAAGTTAATAACAATATTCTCTATTTTGTATTCACTTAAATATATAACCTATCCTAGTGTTCATGTAGGCTTTAGGCATACCTAACGTCCTAACCTGAGTATTTTTTTGGTTTTTGTTTTTACTCGACAACAATTCCTATCTTCAGTATTTTAACAGTACTCATCATGAAGGCCTCATATGGAAGGAGAGATTCAGGGTAATTTTTAATAAATCTACATAACTGAATTTACCTTATGTCATTGTGACCCTGTTTCTACTTGAACACGAAACATCGCAATTCCTATCTTCAGTATTTTACTCTACAACAATTCCTATCTTCAGTATTTTAACAGTACTCATCATGTAGGCCTCATATGGAAGGAGATTCAGGGTAATTTTTAATATCTCTACATAACTGAATTTATGTCAGTGTGACCCTGTTTCTAATTGAACATTGCAATTAGGAAATATTTTCAAATGCATAACTATAGGATAGTTGATTCCACACCTACATGGATACTCACGCCAGACTTGGTTAGGGTGATGTGGTGAGATAGTTCCAGCTTTATGTCAGTGTGACCCTATTTTCATATCACCCCCGAGGAACAAATATGACAATACTCAAGTGCAGGAAACATCCTTCTTATTTTTGATGATATTGCTTCTTTGAGTCAAGAGTTCCAATATCAATTTTGAAGCTGTTGTGTAGCTGGATGAAATGCACTCGCTGTTCTTTGATTGCTGGTTGCGTACTTGCATATCAGTTTTTTGACTCTTGTGAGCATCTTTAATTCTAAGTCAGTTTTCTGTTTCAGTGTGGATTTTTCGCATGGTTGCTGAGCACTGGTGTTGGTTTGCTACTTTCCTTTTTGAGGTATCTTACTGAGCCTGTGCATAGCAAATTATACCCTT
This sequence comes from Silene vulgaris, assembly GCA_036897335.1. NCBI lineage: Eukaryota > Viridiplantae > Streptophyta > Magnoliopsida > Caryophyllales > Caryophyllaceae > Silene > Silene vulgaris. The sequence goes on along the minus strand of JAYMSF010000805.1, from coordinate 4,567 downwards.
TTCCGTCATATTGTTGATTAGTTTTTAAATATGTGGCTTGTAGTGAGCGTAACTCATACGAATGTTTTGTTGAGGAAATTATGAATTTGATACACTTACCTAGACCCTGAAAAACAAACCTGAACTTAGAATACTGATCTGAATATTGTAATTGTTATCCAATCGGAGATCCAAAGTGAGTTGTATTATCTGAAACTGGATCAGTGTAAGTTGAAACAAGGAACTGAAATCTGCCTAGAGGACTAATTCCAATATGTTAAGTGTACGAGTTGGATCATTGGTTCTTGATTTGACTGCAATACTTTGAAATAATATAGATATTATACTCTATGGAGAAATAATATGAATTTGACTAAGCTGATTCACATTCTACTGACTAATCACCCCATTTGTATCTCACGTGATATTGAACCCGTGATTCACCTGTTATTGCATAAATTGATTAGTCACCGATCAAAGTGATCGAAACGGACCTGGACGCAATCCGAAGTTGGAACTAATGCTCAATGATGCTGATCTAATTTAAGTCGATTCGAAGATACCTCAAACCTATGAGGTTTTGACATCTTAAGGGAGACTTGCTGTAAAAATAGACGATTGAAACAAAAAACTTAGTCAAGTGTTGTTAAGCTGTCTACTTCCAAAACTATATAATAAATTTAGTTGCAAATAGTACTTTGTTATCATTGAGCCTGAATCGTGTCTAGTAACTGGAGCGGATCCAAATACGTTATCATTTTGGGTGGTGATTGAACATCATTGTTTAATTTGGATGTTTAGGATTAGATGTTAGACTTCATTGTTGAATGATTTTATTTAAATATGGTTTCCAATTCTATAAGTTATTTTTCCATAATGTTTACAAGTTGAAGATCACAAAATATATAAGAAAATTAGTGCTGGTCTATATAAGTATTACAAGATGCTAAACATATATAGTGTGAAATGTAATAATTATTTGATTGGTCGTACCAAAACTAAAGAATACACATGGTATTAGGAATGGAGTTCCACTCTATATCACCTTAGTTTCACTCCCAGTTCTAAACCCATATCATCATGCAACCCAACTACCCCCTCAGATTAGCAGGGAGGTTAATTACGAGGGAAGGTCTGCTTGCTATTGTCGCTTAATTATGTCGATTTGCTCTCAGAATTTTCATCTCTATCTATTCATTTATCTGCACGGTATATAATAGTGGTAATACTTTGAGAAAAAAAAATTGGAACTGAAAATTAATCAATGTGCTGAATTGTATTTTACAGAAAATATTTTTATACGACAAAGCTAATGATTTCAATTTATAAATTCTCTCAATTTTTTTTGCCACGAAAGTGATAATAGCGATTTATAGTTTTGTTTTATACATTGTATGGTTCAAGTCATTCTCAAATAATAGCATCAATAAAAGGTTTAACAATTTATAGTTTTATACATTGTATGGTTCAAGTCATTCTCAAATAATAGCATCAATAAAAATACTAATGGTGGCATGCCTCTCATTTCCAGTTCCCTTATGATTTCTAATAATTTGAAATGTTTTATTTTCTTGATATTTCTGCAGTAAATCATCTGTTCTTCTTGGATTATCATTGACTATCCCACTTATGGTGGCATGCCTTTCCTTTGCGGTTCCCTTGTGGATTCGCAATGGTTATCGTTTTTGGGTCCGGCAAGATGATTCAGCCAGCCGAAGTGGAAATCATCAAGCTCTTGGGAAAACAGAGGTTATTGAAAATCTAAATGTTCCTCTTGGAAACTTAGTGCTGGTTTACTGATTTTCTGTTATATGAACGAGGTGGCGTATAGCAATAACTTGCTTACATCTATTTGTTACTTTTCAGGGTGTTGTACTCGTTGTCTGTGCAGCTATATTCATATCATCTGTCATATCTCTCGGTGTTATTGTCTCTGCTAAGCCATTAGAAGAGTTATCCTACAAAGGATGGAATGGTGATGGGAAAAGCTATATATCTCCATATGCGTCATCTACTTATGTTGGCTGGGCCATGGCTTCTGCGATTGCCTTACTTGTATTGGGTATGCTGCCAGTTATATCCTGGTTCGCAACATATAGATTCTCTCTGTTTTCTGCGATCTGCTTGATCTTGTTTGCTGGTAAGTAAACTACCTCTTAACTCTGTAGACAAACTTTATTGTCGCCTTTTCTGCACTTACACTTTTGTTTATTCTTATGACTTCTTGCAGTTGTTCTCGTCGCGTTTTGTGGTGTATCGTATGTGAAGATAGCCGAGTCTAGGGTAGATCATGTACCAACAAGTGGGGATTTTCTTGCTGCGTTACTTCCCTTGCTTTGCATTCCTGCTTTTCTATCCTTGTGTACTGGCCTGCATAAATGGTAGGCAGATTTAGTTTGGAAGGGAGATTTTGAACTTTGTCTAGGGAATATTGATCTTCATTCTATTGATATTCTTGTAGGAAGGATGATGAATGGAGTCTCTCTCGTGGCGTCTATATATTTATAGGAATCGGTCTTTTTCTTTTGCTCTGTGCTATATCAGCTGTTATTGTCATGGTGAAACCATGGACGGTGAGTTACATTCTTTTAGAGGTGTGCTTATGTTTCCGATGTAAGGTGAACAAAATATAGATCAAAATTGGAGGAAAAAGATAGAAAAGGGAACAATTACTTTCTAACTTGTGCATACAGGTAGGGGCGGCACCTCTCTTGGTTCTTCTTTCAGTTGTGCTGGCTATTGGTGCTATCCACCTCTGGGCTTCAAATAATTTCTACCTAACCCGGGCACAGATGTTCTTTGTTTGTCTTCTTGCATTCCTTTTGGCTGTGGCAGCATTTCTGGTTGGGTTGTTTGAAGGTGAGAATATAGATTTTGCAAACATTGTTTTTGATATGGTTTTCCTATTGTTATTGTACTTATACTGTCTTATGTTTTCCAGCCAAGCCTTTTGTAGGAGCATCTGTTGGTTATTTTTCGTTATTGTTTCTTCTTGCTGGTCGAGCATTGACTGTAAGCTTGCTTTAAAACTGGTTCTCCTTCTCATGGTTTATCCGTGTCTATTTTCTGCCTTTTGCAACATATGTGTCTCTTGTTTGCATGCAATTGTTTGTTTCATCACCAATATCCTCGCAATTTTCTAGGTTCTTCTTTCACCACCTATTGTCGTGTATTCTCCAAGGGTGCTTCCTGTGTATGTGTATGATGCTCATGCAGATTGTGGGAAAAATGTCAGGTCTGTCCTGTTCTTTTGTGGTCTCTTGTTTATTTTAGCTTTTATTAAGTTATTATTTTTGGGTGATTTTCTCATGAGCCTCGTGCAATGTAATTTCTATTACAGTGTTGCTTTTCTTATGCTTTATGGCATTGCCTTGGCAACGGAAGGATGGGGTGTTGTAGCCAGTCTGAATATATATCCGCCATTTGCTGGAGCTGCTGTATCAGCACTTACTCTAGTTGTATCCTTTGGATTTGCGGTCTCACGTCCCTGTTTAACTCTTGAGGTGCCTTTTTCTCGACACTAATTTCTTTTAATTTATAATACTACCAGGACTGCTGATTAGAGGAACTATCACCTTACCAAAGTAGTTTTTAATTTTTACGTTTTGAACAAATAGAAACTCTTAAATCCCCTATTGAACATGGTCATGTTCAGACCTGTGATGCTTAATATACAAGGTTGTACTTTAAAAATGATTTATTTTCTAACTCACTGTTTTATTCTAGAACTTACATATTTTAAAATCTAATAAGTCTGTCCATAACTGCATGATCAGAGATTCCTATGCAAGTTTATTTGCTTAGCCAGGTTTATTTTTATACAAGTTATACTGCTTTAGTTCTATTTGATTGTTTGCCACTTTGCTTTGGGCACAAAGTTGTAGGAGAGTCGAGAGTCACATGCAACTGCAAGTGGTATCGGATGACTTTTAAGCTAATATATTACCATTATACCCAAGTTAAAATGGGACCTTTAGCACTTCGGCAGGTTTTAAAAATAATTAATGGGTATTTTAGTTGCTCCCTCTGATTTTTTGGATCTTCCCTATTTTTCGTTCCTGGCCAATTTAAAGAAATTACCCCATCTCTGTATTTGGCAATATTGGAATCTTAATTTCCGTTTTGCCCTTACAACTTTAATTAATGTAACACATTTCATGACCACCTAATTAATCTTCATCATTCCTATTTTACTCTTATCTATTGTCTACCCACTTGCTCCCTAAATATTTGTGCCAAAAGCAAATGGGGCACTTCCAAAAAATAGGGGTAATGACATATCAATGACTTGAAACATAACTGATGAAATGAAACGGCCCAAAAAAAAGAAAAGGCAGACAATCAGATGGAAGTATGAAACACTACAAGCGGAGTAGTCTATACACCCGTATCCTACTATTTTCTTGTTGGCTGTATCTTTTCCTCCTAGTGATATCCCGCCTGAATTGTACTCCCTCCATACCACACCAAAGGTAACACTTACTATAAACGGACGTACCACACCAAAGGTAATATTCTTTATTTGGCCCACAACATTACCAAGTTATCCTTATTCTCATTTGATATTTACATAAAATGCCAGTACATA
>JAYMSF010000804.1:0-13870 GCA_036897335.1 Silene vulgaris | reverse complement strand
TTTAATTTATAATATTTTTTTTTTTTTTTTTTTTTTTTTTTTTTTTAGTTCAATGTACAATAGTTTCAGTCTTGTAGCGCAACAGCGCCTTAACAGCAACCATCCTATGAGTTGTTGACAATAATCTCCATTTGCGAGGGATGCTATGCAGAGAAAATAATTTTTGTGTCGTAATAGGCTGTTTAACTTCAACTCCCGGCTATGGTTAGTGTCATCGCTTTGTGAACAACTTTCTACAAGAACCGCTCTTTTACTGTTGAGAATCGAGTTGCTAATTGCTACTGTAAACAGCAGGCTCTTTTCCTTGTACATGTGCCAAGCTATTATCGGCAATAAAGGGATGTATTATCCGCAATAAAAAATGATCAACTCATGAGACGCGAGCCATGCTGTTGTGGTTCAATATTCGAAAGATGTATATGCATAAGCGTGTTCTTGGCTTCCTGCAAACTATGCATTTCTCAATTCTGGCTGTTCCAAACCCGTCTTCATCCCAAATCAATCGATTTCAGACTGGTTTCAGAATGTTTCAGTAAAGCTGAAATTCCAAAGCAGTGTCGTACTCGTACTATATACGGAGTATGAGGCAACACTTCCTTAGAAACATGTATTATTGTTTATAAACAGTAAGTCGGAACTGAAGACAACAAATACAGTACAGGGATGCTTCTTGAATCTTGATTAACAGTGAGAATGCCACCCTATATTTATAATTTTACAGATACAGGCCTACCACGATAACTTCCAACACTTGAAAGACGAGATTTGATTCATTCAACATATCTTCGACTTGGGACGAGATGGAAGTAACTGCATCAATTTGGAGAACATGTTATTAGTTATTTACACAAAAACCGAGTTGAGTACGAATCATCCGTTTTAGATTATGATTATTGAGTCTCTTTTTTTGTTTAAAATTAGTCATTTCGAGTGTTGCCAGATCGAGTCAATTCAAGTTCAGGTGTACTTTGAGTTTGTACACGCAGCGTAGAAACACTAAACTTTTGACTAGACATGGCTACATAACTCGTCAAGAAGCTAAAAACAAAACATGAACGCAAGCGACTGAGCCTGGTGAGGCTACCTGATAGCAAGAGATGAGAGATGTAGTAAATCCAAATGCTCCCGTGACTCGAGCATTGATTTTCTTGGGTGCCAACTGAAGAAGACCAGCGGCAACAACAATATCCATGGCAGCTTTAACCAGAGCCAATGATCTCTCATTGTACTTCTCTACTTTACCTTTGTATTGCTCATTCTGCATTCGTTCCCAAACCAAGCCGTCAAAAGATAAATTTAATGATGGGGAACAAATCAGTTTTGTGCGGAGAAGGAATTCTTTTAACTTACATACACCGCTTTTCAAAGCTAAATATGCTTACTTGAAGTTTATTCATGGACAAAGGAAGTACGGAGCATATGCTTACTTGATGTTTATCACTGCCCTTAAGCTCCTTTTCCAATTTCTTCATTGATGCAGCAAGTCTTCCAAGTTCCCCTAGCTGAATGAACCAATTAAAAACTAAGTACACGCCGTTTTCGTTGCTCAAGGATGCATTTAGGTATATATAGTCATGGCTGAAGGTTGAATAGAGGAACACAAACCTCAACTAAAGTAGAGCAGACAGATGAGCTCATCCAACAATAAAGAGATATCTTCCCAATCACGTCAGTCTTCTCCTTGTTCTATCAACCATTAAAAGCGGCACTTAAGAGTCACACAATAAGCATTTTGGACTGCGGAGGATTTTATAAAGGTTGAGCAGAAGCCGGGCCCCTCAGGCCTAATCCCCCAATTATCTTGGTTCTGTAGTAATTATATTCTACGGAGTCCAAGATTTAAGCCCGACTTCAAAATTCAAGCTAGACCATCCCCCATCCCCTCACCACACACACGCACAATTTTTTTTTTGGCAAGGATTCAAGCCTGATCCTCCTCACTTTTTATTAAAATCTGTGACTGCTGTTGAACAGAGAAAGAGATAAGATCACAGACCTGATAGATGCCGCTTCTACCAAGCCAAACAATTTGGTCAAGGAACAGAAATGTGGACAGTAGGGCATTTTTGGACTGGAATGTGAAAAACAAAAATCAGATCTTTTCGTCAATAATATGATCCAACATGAAATATAAAAACCATTGGGCCTAAAATACCTTTCCAAGTAAAACAAGGGGAAGAGGAGTTCCAGCGGGAGTCGGGCTAATGAGAGCGTGCAGATCATTAACGAACTGCAACAAAAAAAGCCAGTACATAAGTCATCTTTATGACTATTGCAAAAACCCCTTCATGAAAGGCGAGTGAACCAGAGCGGAACAAAAATTTTCTAACAAATTTTTGAAATAATAACAAGAATATATTAAATTGCCAATTTACAAGTGGAAAAATTCATGGTCAGAGTTGACATCAGTGACCGGCAAAATAAAATGGGAACGATAATTTGCAACGGGGGTTGTAATTGGAAACTATTTTGAAGCCTAACCTTAAAGAGACGGAAGACTTTTCTGGCCAAACTGGTTGATTTGTCAACATTTTGAGCAGTACCAGGCTCTCCATTACTCACAAATTTAGAGCCATACTGTATTGCTCTGCATAACTTATCCCTAGCTTCTGCTTTGTTCAAATATAGAACCAAAAGACCAAGTTCGGCTCTTGGAACATCTAGCAGACTCATATTTTATCTGCAATACAGCGCCTATAAAGTTAGCGTATTGCCAGAAAAACACAGAGCACCTCATAATTAATAGACAAAAGTCGACTCAAGTTCAGAGCCAACGGTAGAAAATACAGAATTTTCACCCCAAATTTAAGGTCATAATGTGAGCTAAATATTGCCATGTACAACTTGAGGAGCATGGTAAGAAAACCCGACACAAAATAATTCAATAAATGCGTAGAACTCATATGTGAAACCAAAATTTTCCAACAAGAAAACATCACATTTCCTGCAAATGCACGACAAACAAACAGATTAAAACTATCTTTCAGCGCTACGTATCCCGCCAGTTGCAATTGAAATCCTATTACTCGTTTATAATCTCTAGCAATGTCAAGCTTATGCAAACCAATCCCCCACTTACAATATATAGCCAATAAATCTCCCATCTTTGGTCAAGATCGAAGAGATACAACACTACCACAGCGAAATATCAAAACACCCATATGCCACCACACATACCACCTCAAGGCTTTTAAAAGGTCCAAACTTTCCATTAAAGAAAGATCAAAGTAACTGAAATACCAGCCATCAACAGTTGAAAGCCAGTAAAGACTGTTGTAATAACAATATCACCAAATTTTAAAAAAATTTACACACCTTTCATTCACCTATCAAGACTAATCACTTCTTATCTAACTCACAGCATTGAAATATGAATCTCGGAAGTCATTCCCAAAGAAAAACAAAGTTTTTGTAGTAAACATTAATTTTTATCATATTCATAAAGTCGTCTGATAATCCAGGTTTAATGACTCCCTTAAAAGTTGCCAACCAAACCCCAGTGAATCCTAATTACCAAACTCCACACCACAGAGAAGCTTAAGCCAAGAAATTCCATGTTTGAAAAACAACAAACCACATCACTTGTAGTCAAATTACATCAAGCAAGTTCATTAAGAATCACAATCACAATCACCATCACGATCACGATCACGATCACCAAACAAGAATTAATAAACAAAGCAAAAATGCTAAATATTGCGACAAACCTAAAAGAAAATTGCAACAACCCTCAAAATATATATACACTCATATAATATGATATTTTTATACGATATGCCTAATGCCTAATTAAACCTGCAAGGGTCAAGTCACGAATTTTTGTTCTTAACCGCCTTACATTCACTTATTGTAAAACCATTTTATTCAAACCTAGAGTCAACCCTCATATCCGTACACTCGTGGAACATAATGTTTCAGTTCTCAATCCTGCAGGGTTTCTGCCGTTGAGGTAGATCCGGTAGAGTGTCAGTCGCAGCAGGCGCATGGTCCAAGTTTGGATTGATAAGTGTTACTGTCGTCTTGGCCTAATCAATGGCCCAGTCGACCAGTCATCTGAATCATACACCTTATCTAATCTTTCGTAAACTTGTTCCCCATTCTTCCTATTTCCCACCACGTCAAGTTTAAACCCTTAAAAGAGACCACCACATACATCAAGATCCTTTAAATATGATGACATAAACTATGCGTCAGCTTCCAATTGTTGAAAAAAATGAAGCCACTGAGCGAGTACTGATTTCCCGAGCGTACATCCCACAGATGATTAACTTGGTTCAAGTCCCCGATAAGTAAAAACTGGTTATCAAAGTAAGCTATCATGACAAAAGACAGTACAAAAATTCTTCCCTATTTTTCAGGACACGGCTCATCTTTTAACAAGACACAAGTACCACCGATTACCAAAAGAGCTGTTTGCAAAGAGTATTATGAAGTTAAAGAACCTACCAGCAAGCAATCCTTCGTCCAACCTAACCATAGGCCACCCTTCGCACTATTAACATCTACACTATCACAACTGTCGAAACCAAGTGACCTAAGCAATATTAGGACTTCTACCTATACAGCACTTAGTTTCACATAAAATCTATATTATCTGCAGTAGCTAAAAGGACCCTAATTTTGGTAATTGCAAATGTCATAAGGTCTTTCAACCCCCTGCAATTCCAACAAATGCCTCTCATTGCACTGGACGAGTTTATCATGGAAGGCTTTTCTTACCAAGGAAATAAGAGAATCAGGGAGTCAACATGGAGATCTACAAGACAACATGACCACGGAGAAATCACAGAGGAATTTGTACAAGAAGACTTACGATGAAGAAGTTCATCAAAAAGACCAGCGGAATTTAATAATATAGATATTGCAAAGGAAAAAGGAGCTGTCCATGAATATTCGTACATAAACACACTGGGGATAAAGAGTAAGGAGTAGCTGGAATGTCTGGATACATGATCGTTGATATTCAAATCAACGTAACACACTAGACTACATAAAAAGAATGTAAGGAAATCAAGATTGGTGAATATTGCGGATGGCAGCAGTGATGTTATGACAGTCAAAAAGCATGACATTGATCCAGTTTTCAAAATCCCCGATTTCCTTGACAGCATCATTGAGAGCACGGGAAGCAGTCAGCCATTGATGGGTCTGCTTGTGGAAACGGGCCACAGAAACAGAGAGAGATCGAATTTCCATTTCGATCTGCTTCTCATTGAGGAAGCATTCTTCCACCCCACCGTTCACTGCCTCTACCAAAACTTCCGACACTCGCGTTCCCGCCTTTATTGCTTCCTTCTTTGCCATCTCTGCCGATTTTTTATCATACTATCAGAAACCAATCTAGAGCACAAAAACACAGCACCCACTCTCGTTCCATAAATACGAATATAAGGGTATGCAAACAAACCCGTTTGGTGACGAAGAGACGCCGCTGAAATGTTATGTTGATGAAGCATATCCGCTAGGCAGGCTTCAAGCCCATCATTCCCCTCTTTTCTTTGCGCTGACGCCACTCCACGACCCACCACCGCTGTTGACGACATCTTATCTCTCCTTAGTTCTCACAGTGAAGTAGAGAATATATGCTGAAGAAGAAAGAGGAGCAGAACCGGGCTATTTAAGTTCCTTTCTAGGATTACTAATAACTAGTTTCGGCATCGTATGCCTTATTGAAAGCGCTGTTATACACTACCTTACAAGAATCACTAATGATAGAACCCAGTTATAAGGTAGCAAGGATCGCCATTGCTGGTAGCACGGTGACCCTCAATAGGAAAACGATCACCAACTAAGATGGCCGTTGATCGTATTGAAAGGGTTATTAATAACAAATAAGGGGATTGAACTTATTTCCTAAGGCGGGTTTATACAAAAATTCATGATCTGACCCTGGCAGGGTTAATTACGGCATATCATACAAATAGTTTACATTGTACTATGAATTAAACTTGATAATTTTGAGGGCCTCATACATAACTTCATCTGATAATCCCAACATAAAAAGGGATTCTACCTATATTCCCAACCAAAATCCAGCATCGAAACACATAAGATTATCAAAAAAATACGGAGTATGTCGTAAAACGGGTTTTTTGATAACTACTCCTACACTAAATTGGGCATAATTTTCTTATGATTTGGATCCGCTTCATAGAATCTTCGTGTAAAACCTTCTCACACAAGACTAACTGTAAGATTATAAGCTATGAAAATAAAAATAAAAAATTCAACAGCTCTAAATAAAACTCCAAATCACATAATTTATAGGAAACTGGGATAAAGCAAAATCACAAGATTCACAATCAAAAACCAAAAGAATTCATAAACAAAGCAAAAAGTTAGATTCTTGTGACAACCCACAAAATTAAAACATAAAATTATACTTACCAAGATTAAATATTCAATAATAACTAAATTAAATTAAATTAAATTGAGGGTTTTTCAAATTAAAGGGATTTAATTTACCTGGAAGTAAGAAAGAAGCTGTAGTTGATGACTTGATCCTTATCTTTCTCAAGTAAAGAGTTTTATCGGATTTGATAAGTGTTTGTTTGGTCCTCTTTTCTCCTCGACTATAAAAATCTCTCTTTCTTCTTCTTCTTTTTTGTTTTTTTCACTTTCTCGTTGGAAATTATTCAATCGGGTTATTCGGGTCGGTTACGGATTAATTATATCCCGAGTTTTTGAGTTTGTTGGGTAGATGTCACTTATGATTGAGTCGGATTGAGTTACTATCGAGTAATGGGGTTTTGGTAGAAATTGATTTATTCTCAAATTAGGAACGGACGTCTAAGGTCATGTTCAACCATGAGTGGACAATCGAGAGCTGTTTTGGCTTGTTTTTTTTTCACTTTCTCGTTTGAAAAATCATTCAATCGGGTCATTCGGGTTGGTTACAGAATAATTATATCCCGAGTTTTGAGTTTGTTGGGCAGATGTCACTTATGATTGAGTCGGATTTAGTTACTATCGAGTAATGGGGTTTTGGTAGAAATTGATTTGTTCTCAAATTTGGAAGGGGCGTCTAAGGTCATGTTCAGCCATGGTCGGCTTTATTCTGATCAGGTTTAGACATATAAAATTTAAAGGCGGTTATAAGTATGTAGCTTCTTGTACACCAAAATTTAAGATTTTGTAGTGTCAAATTTCAAATTTTTGAATGATATTTGCCGGTTTACTAGTTCTAAGTTGAATGTTCAAGCACATTTGTAGCCTTAATACGATTACAACCGTTGATTTATTCTTAAGACATTATAGAATTTTGATGACTGCACCGAGTTAAGACTAATGAACTATCGCAGATGTCAACTAACTCAGTTGATAAAATCAAATAGAGGTGGTGCTCATAACCCGAAATCACATAGCTAAGAATGCTATGTGATTAGTGATCTTTACTTACCGTCAAAAAACTAAAAAATAAAAAAAAAAATAACCCGAAATCACATTTCGACAGCATCAAAGTTACCTTTGTAACTCCCTTTACTCCAAGACTGGTTAATTGTCTTGTTTATGCAACAACAATTGTCCTAAATAAACAAGTTTAAACAAGCTGTTTAGTCCTATTAATCAATCTTTTGTAATGTAGTTGATGACTAAACTATGTGCTTGGAGTTGTATTATTTTTTTGGAAACATTGCCTACAAAAGTATCACATGTTTTCAACCTTAAGCATATTATGCAGAATTGTAGACCCTCACATTGTCTCAATAATATTTTGATCCAAGAGTTCCTAACCACAGGTCATTCCCGACTCGATTAGTAAATACTTCCTCCGTTCTAACCATTTGTTTATCTAATTGTATTATTTATTATGATGTTTTAATCAAACGTAAACAAATAATTGGAAGGGACAGAGTAAAACATCTCATATAGTCTAATCGTATTTTGATACATTGTTGATATACAGTTCAATATTTCATAACACGACAAGGCTGCACATTTTAGGTAAATTAGAGAATTTTAATTTCGGAGTATAATATCAACGAGCTGATCTCACATGTTGAACGTTAAACAGAAACTTTAAGAAAACTGCTTCCATGAAACATTTGCATCTAAGAACATCATCACACTATAAATTATTTCCGGGACGGAAAATGTAACTAAAATGATACAAATATAGTACATGGTTACAACACAAACACTATTAATTAAGGGATTAACACTCAGTTTGAGCTTTAACTACTTTAAATTACACTTTTTTTTTTCTTGCAGATGATGTTTCATATAGGCTATGAAACATAAACTTTGTTAAAAAGAAGCAGTTTAAATTGCTCGACTCTCGACTCATTTTCGGCTAAACAAACTCTTTAACCTCCCTCGTTCTAATCGCTCGAGCAATTTCTTGGCGTTGGGAACATCCATCTCCGTCAGCTTTTTTAAGTACCCGATAGCCCCATATGACACCATCGGCTTCTTGCATTTCTTGCTCGATGAGAGAGCGAGCAAGCATGATACCGCGTATTTCTTGGCGGTGTTATGGGGGTTGGGGTCTAGTAATTGAACCAAGTTAGGGACACTCTTATCATCCTTCTTCACTTCCCTGCAATTATGTGAAAGTGTCATTAGGGTCGCAAGTGCTTGTGCTGCAACCTCTCGGGCGCCATTAGTCTTTGCTTCAAGCATCTTGATTAGTAAAGAAATACAACCCGCTTCAGCCACCATTCTCTTCACCTCGTCAGAGTTACATATCCGACAAATTGCAGATGCGCCTGCTTGCTGCGCTCCAACAGAACCTGATCTCAGCACGTGGACTAATCTGGGGAGAAATCCGTGTGCTTCCAATGACTCTATTGGAACGGATCCCATCAAGTTCCTCAATGCTCCCATCGCGGGCTCTTGAGGCAACGGCCCGTCTAAGTATCCAAGTAGGCTCGGGATTCCACCCTCAGAAACAACCGACCTTCGAAGAGCCTCGTTGCTAGAAGTAAGATTCTGCAAGCATTCTGCTGCATATTCCTTGGATCCTAACAAGATTCCGCAATCAAGTAGATTGATCATAAGGCTAACAATCCCTTCTTCGGCTAATGCTTGTCGAACCTCCGGAACACCTGATATATTTTTTAATGTACTAGCTCCAGCTGCCTGAGAAACAGAATCACCGCCTTTGCAAATATCAATCAACGGTCTAATACCACCGTGCCCAACAATGGCTCGCGCCACTTCACTCGACATTGATAGCCTTTGAAGGGAAATGGTTGCTTTCTCTTTCCCAATTGGACTACCAGACTCCACGAGTCTTATAAGTGGTGGAAGAACTCCTTCCGAAACTAGCCAATTTTCACAAGAGCCTGATTCTGCTAATGAACAGATGACAGTCACAGTCTTTTCTCGGATTCTAGGAGAAGTTGCTGTTAATAGCTGCACTAAAGCAGCGATATTACTTCTTCCTAGAACGTTCAACACGCTCTTCTCGTCTTCCTTCATGATCTCGACCAGGGTATCAAGAGCCTTGTGCTTTGATTCTAAATGCCCGATTTGAAGTCGGGCAAGCAATTCCCTTATGTTACTGTGGGTTGAGCTATCTGATTGATCAGTTGACGATGAGCTTGAAGAAACCGAAGGCATTGTCACCTCTCCTAAAACACCGGTCTTGATTAACAACCCACAATCTCGGAGATTCAAGTCCAATTTCCCTGACAACGAATCAAGATTGCTTTGCATCCTGAGCTTCCCTTCATATTTCTCATGAATACACAACTCGGCCATCTCAACCACCTCATTCAAAGTCTTTGAAACCGCCTGTAACTGCTCCTTACAAAGTGTATTCTTGGAAAAACACGGATGAGTCGACAAATCCGATAAACGTGATGGAATTTGCTCCAATTTCGATATGATCATCTTCCATCTCCCCGGAAATCCCTTCACTTGTTTAGCTTTACTAAGGGCTCCAGGAACTAGCTCCTGAGCATTTACTAACCATTCCTCTGCCGTCCGATCATCTACCATATTCCCAATCTCTTTCTCTTCCACCATGGTTCCTTACCTATAACTTTCCACACCGGAATCCAACAACAACGACAAAAACGCCTTCGTCCCAATATACTGCAATCAAATGATAACAAAGTTACAGCCAGGATACAATGCTAAACAAAAAGTTCCAAAATTTGCTGAATTTTTATATAATGTGATTGGAGTGGTTAGAAATACACGAGGTCGGTTCGAAAAAGCGACGTCAAGAAGAGGTAGAACAAAGAGAGAAGACACATGAAGTAAGTAGTTTCTAGAATACTTCTATTATGCAAAGAGTATAAATCACAGAAAACTTGTTTAACATAAAACAAAAGCCATCCAACAGAAAAATCATCAATGTACCAATAATACAGCCCCACCAAATGTGTTATGGTAGGAGTGAATACTTGTATAGGTATAGTTCATCCAAATGCACATGAAAGTAAAAGCCTTTCTCCAACTTAACTTTACAGCTTTAAGAAAAGCGAGATAGCGTCACTCGCTAAATATCACCCTTTTACGTGTAATTACAGATAGTTCCAACGGTTTTTCTAACGTGTGTCATTAGGGCATACAATGAAAACCTATATAAGCTCACGAGAAAGGTATGGACACACGTTAGGAAAACCGATTGTTTAGTACCCAACTAATTTTAGTGACACTCTTTTGTTATTGTTCCTAAAAGAATCTTAACCTTTTGTAATCAAATATTAACAGCAAAGTTTGATTACATAGGTTCATATATCACTATCAATTGATTGATATTGATTGATTCACCTTTTAGGCTAATCAAAGACAGTTACAATGTTAACATTGTAATAAACCATCAACCCAACAAAAAGACTAAAATACCCATGACACTAATCTCCTCCAAGATACCAAAAGACCCCGAAATTTTTTTGGTGTAAAGAGAGTCACAAGGGCGATTTTTATGCTGACATCGGCACAAAAGCGCTCGATCAAAAGGGTATTTTGGTAACATCATTATAAAAATCAAACTTTACTATTTAGTTACATTTGAGAAAAGGCAAGTTGTATAAAATTAGATCTAATTCTACGGCTAATATTAATGAAAAAGACATATCCAGCTATCTTTTCCGAATTTAAATCCATGAATTGCAAACTTTTGTGGGGTTTGGCATGGCTTGTCTTGAAAGATAAGGTATAACTATAAGCACATCACCATCTACTATTTTCTGGAGTAGACTTGAATTTTCAGACCTACTTCACTTAATAACTTTCTAAGAAAAGAAATACGGAATAAATTATACCTCCCTCCGTCTCCATCATTTATTCACCTTTTTTATTCTTCATAAACGACATTTTAATAAAATGTAAACAAATGATCACGATGAAAGCAGTCGGTGGCCTCCTAAGCAATGAAAAATTTGGAATTTTTAGTTCAAAATTCCGTCCCGATCATTTATTTACCTTTACGAAGGTAAACAAATATTAGGCCGGAGGGTGTACATTATTAGTCCACCCATGAACTTTCTCGTCTTCTAAATTCAAATCCTGACTCCGCTACTAGCGGGATTATACCTCATGTTTCATCAACAACTATGTAACTAGATAATAAAATACACAAATTGAACTTAATTAGAATTAGCACACAAGAACTAACCTTTTAAGGAACCAAAAACAGATTGATCTTCAAACTTTTGCTCCAAAATTCTTGAATGTAATTAAAAACCCAGGAATTTAATAAAGTTTTGAGCTTGACTTTGGTGTTTATTTGAGAGATGAGCAAAAGGGTAATATGGTAATTTAGAAAGTAAACGGTCAAGAATATTTAAAATTGAAAGAGAGATGCAATAGAATGCAAGTATGCAAGGGGCAAGGATGTTTTTATTGGTACGAGTATTTGAGTAGCAGGAGAAAGTGAAGGGAGTAGACTTGTTTAGTGTCTATAGCAGTGTAGTTTAGTGCCTGGATTTTTGAATTTGGTACAAGTATTTGTAATAGTAAGTCAGATGTGGACAACAATGTAGGGTGCCAAATCACAGTTTATGGTGTACACAATAATTTATGAGATTTGGATTTTGAAGACCAACAAAAATTGATATTTTTGTTTTTTGAAATCATACATTAGTTGAATTTATAGGACCTTTCAAATGATATGATGACTTGGTTTGAAAGTGTATCTTAAACAGGTTAATTAGATCGGGTTATTTCAATGGCGGATCTAGGGGGTTAGCAGGGGCGGCCGCCCTCGCTGGACATTGGAAAATTAGGATTTCTTAGTTAAAATTTTTGATTTTTTTCGAAATCTTCTTTACGACATTATCATTTCGCCATGCTGGAATACCCCCCCCCCCCTCCCTACGAGAAATTCTGGCTCTGCTATTAGGTTATTTGAATTTGCAACGATTCAGGGCAGCTACTTTTTAGGTTACAATGAACATACGGGTCGGGTTGGATAATAAGTTAGGGTCAATTTGGGTTTCGGGTCAAATTCTGATCCTATGTTTGGGTACGATCGAGTCTGTCTTGTCAGGTCGAGTTAAAAGTAGTGTAACTAAACCAAATCAGATTAAGTTGAGCTAAATCGAACTGAGCTGAACCAGATTAGACTGAACTAAAATGAAGTAAACTATAGAAACAAGTTAAGTAAGTTGATCGAAAGTGAGCTGAATTTAATTAATGGAAGTTGACTTGAACTAGATTGAGATAAAGAGTACTGAATGTGAGTAGAAATTAAACTAAAAAGAACAGGTTTTAGCATTTTTTCAACTAAAAACCTTCAAATTGAACAATAACGTGAGATACCGAATAATCGATCTGCCTAATTACTGTAATTTTTTTATTTTTTTTGACAACAACTAATTACTGTAATTACTGATGCTAAACAACGTATACTCGGGTTTGGGGAGGAATTCAAATAATGAGTTGTTTATAATGGCAATAAAAGCTGCCATGTGACAGTGTAATTATTGATACACAAATTAGAATTTGTGACGGACACTATCCGTCACAAATGAGTGACGGATACCATATTCTCTCACAAAATACCCATTAAGGTTGAGTGGAGAAGCACATGGGGGGTGCCCACCTTGTCCCCTCTACCCATTTTCTCTCACAAAATAACCGTTGCAAGATCCGACCCGTCGCAAGCAAGACCTACTGATACGGATTATGCAGTTTTTTTTTACTGTCTCCATTCCATTTTTATTATTTCATTCATCGATTGTTAGTGGAAAAAACGTTAATAGTCCTGGCTAGTGGTGGAGTGATGGAAATCGCAAAAGTTTTAGTTGAAATTTTCGAAATTTCGAGTTCCCCTTATACCATAACCCATTCGCCTCCGCTGAAATTTTTCGCCCCCGCTCGCTGAGTTCAAATCTTGGCTCCGCCACTGGTCCTGCGTGCCCTCCTTGTATTGAAGGATCAAATTACCGAATTTGATGGGTCAAACTAGACCTGGTCACGCGCCAAATTGCATTTGGCCGTCAAACTATTACATGGACAGATTATTTTCCAAGAAAACTAGTACTCGTAGTAAGATCATAACAAAACATAGGTATAATATACGTATATATATATTACTAGTTTAGAACCCGTGCAATTTGCACGGGTATGTGTAAATGCATTACATAATTTCATGTGTAGACATTATTATATAAATTTAAATTCGGTAATAATCATGGTTTTTCAGTTATGATATGATTTTTTTAATATTTGTCCACTGAAAGAAAGTATTTTAAGAGCAAACATTATTATGAAATTGCGGACTTTGAGTATTTCACCATCCACTAATATCTTCGACCAAAGCGAATTAGATAGGTTTGAATCTACATCGACAATGAGTGTTAGTTCAATGATATTTTTCATGTTAAATTGTTAATATACAAAGTACTTTGAAAAGCTTTTATTTTGGCCTATCGGATAACAATAATGTGACGGTGTTTAGATTTGTAAAACT
>JAYMSF010000803.1:0-13875 GCA_036897335.1 Silene vulgaris | reverse complement strand
TTCCGAAAAATCTGTGGGTGTTTGGAAAAAAAAAAAATAAAATTTTTTTTTTTTTTTTTTTTTTTTTTTTTGCAGCAATTGTGCATGTTTTGCTACTTAAAATGTTGGTCTATCCCCAGTTATCGGTTTGACTCATTTCATGCTTCTTTTTTCAGAATGAGAGTTTCGTCACTATTCGCGACTTGAAAGGGAATAAGCTTTCAGGAAGTATATTTAATATCCTCTTTAACCTAAATAAGTTCATGGCATTTGAAACTCGCGATCCGTTCCTTATTCGCCAGGTAGGCAATTGATGACATTCATTACTTGTCATTACATGTTGATGACATACTGTCATGTTCTTACTTGCTGGTTATCCATTCGGATCAGGAGAGAGAGAATCCAACATTGACAGAATGGGATCGCTTTGCACATAGAGAGTATATTAGGCTTTCAATGGAAGAGGACGTCGAAGACGCTTCTAATGGAAGTGCTGAAGTTTGGGATGAATCTTTGGAGGCTCCCTTTTGAGTTCGATTCGGTAAATATTACTTCCATCCCAGTTATATTGTCTTCCTTAGATTTGATGGATAACCTTGTGCTTAAACCTTTCCAAATATGTGTAAGTTACTATGTCAAATTTGTCTCCCGTAGACCCGTACTATTAAGGTTAACAAAGTCAGGGGTACAACATATATGGGGATGAGGTGGTAATGCTCGAGCTTTATCTGCTTTTATGAAGCCTTTTTGCTGTTTAAATGTTTCTCAGACTTTCTACTTTATGGTTGGCTTCTTAGAAGTTTCTGGTTGAACTCGAATGTTGATTGACCACAAAGTATTGTGTTTTGAACTACTATCGTGAAAACGTTAGCTGATATATGAGCAATATCTAAGGAAATTTCCCCCCTTCTGGTGTCACGAGATTCTCAGCAACTTACTTTGGTGCTTTCTAGGTTTAATTATGTTCGCCAAAGTGGAATTAGTAAAACCTCGGGGGATTAATGTTTGATCAGCCGGGGCTCCGAATGTCCTTGTTTTTATTGAAGTGTGTATATCTAGCAGCATTTGCTTTATCTTAAATTCCTAATGTTAAACAGATCTTTTTGTCTTGGCAGAGAGTTGCTTCACCACAGGATATGAGTTCCTTTGAAACACAGGCCATCGAGTGAGTACAGAGATCAGGTCAATTCACCGAAGTTGGCTTTAGCTGAAGCCACTCGACACATTCAATAAGATGCCTAAGCTGGGTTGATGGATATACACCCTAAATGTATGCTTGCCTTATAGATTCCGATCCAATCACAATTCACAAGCAGTGCTGTGTTTGTGGGTTCTAAATCGGATTCCAAATGCCTTCTCGAAGAAGAGGAGCGGTCTTTTGCTGACTGGCGTTGATTTGATAGAAAGCAGGAAGTGTAGCTTCATAACATTTGGCAGCTCTTTTTTTTGGGTCTCTTCACCTGTAAGATAGATATTTCATGGTCTCTTTTTTTCTCATCTATTCATTCAATCGATACATTAATTTATACTTGTGTCTTCAAGGAGCTTGTTTATACGAAGTATATCTCTCTCTCTCTATATATATATATCAAAAGGAACTTGTTTATATTTCTGTTGGCTTCCCGTTTGTAAATGGCGCGACTCTTGAGGTATAACATATAGTACTCCTGGAAGCAACGGGTGGACTTGGATTAAAAATAATCTCAGTTGTCCCCATCGTTGCCGTCCACCTACCACATCTTGGCGATTTAGCCATGGAGAGGAACGTGAGCCGTTCTTGATGGCACTAGTGACAGAAAGGATATATAAAAGTGAACAGTCGCCAGATGGAAGGAAGGGAGGACGATGTGGGAGGTGAGAAAGTGAAGGATGAATGGTGGGGTTATAGTGGCTAGAGAGCTTATAGGAAGGACATGAGTAGTTTTAAGTCTGACGTAGTTGCGCTAAGCTTAAAACGAGCGAACTGTTTTGCATTGCTAGATGTAGTCATCAATACAGACGGAATCATTCGATCCCATTGCTCCTCCTTTTTCGTTTCTCCTTGTTCTTTAACTTCCAACCCCGAAAAAAAAAACCATGGAATCATCCGACGCAACAGAAAGATTTAGAGAATTAATTGCAACAAACCAGTTAGATGTTGGTTTACTCGAAAAATTCTCATGGGAAGATTTTACAATTGAAGGTAATAATTTACTTTCTAAACCTTTCGATCAATTAGATAGTCAGTTATGTGTTGTATTTAGTTCACAACATTTGTTAATGTTTCAAAAGAATATAATCTCAATTACTGAAGAAAAATGTACCTGATGTGTCATTGGATTACCTTAAGTCCGTTGTGGGTGACATAAGAAATGTTGAAAATTTTGTGTCTAAGCTCAGATCCATTCATATAATGGACGAGGATGAGTTTAATGAAGGTGAAAATATTAAGAGGTTTTCAATTGATAGCATGACTATTGACCCTATGGACGACAATGTTCTTGATTTAACTAAAAAAGTTGTTAGTTATTTTGGAGGGGCAATAGTCACTGTTTATCTATATGACGTTCATAGAGATGGTACATTTAGGGTTAATGAGTATGGTAATCGACTTCGTGTAATGATTGATCCTAAGAAGATGTATCCGGGAAACAATCCGAGTCATACACACGTTTCTTCAGATTCTCCCTCTCCCTCAGACGGCTCGGACTCCGATTTTGGGATCCGTAAAAAAAGTCTTCCAAAAGGTAAAGGTAAGAAGCAGAAGAAGCTTAACAAGCGGAAAAAGCCAAAGAAGACAAAAGTCGCCAAGGCACATTTGAGTCATGCGCTGTTTGCACATGGCTGGGAAACATCTGCTGCTAGAGCGATGAAACTGAGAGTAATGGACTCAAATCTATCCTTTAGGCCTCCCAAGGGTTTCGAGGAAGTGTAATATTTTAATGATATTATCTGCATTCACGCCATCCAGCTCAAATATGACGCTGGTGGTATTGGTATGTTTGTTTATGTGATGCTTGCTTATTATTTTTGATTTTTAATCATTCTTGTGTTTGTTTTACCCCATAATTTAAGTTTGATTTATTTAGCATTAGTTTATGCATATATAAGTTGGTTTATTTAGCATTAAGGATTTGATTGCTATCATTCTGACTTTCTATAGTTTGTATAAATTTCTATGTATGATCTACTAGCATTGTTATTTGTTAATAGTATATAGCCATGCCTTGTCTTGGTAGTAAAACATGTAACCGTTACGTGAGTTAAACTCGTGATAGGTATATGGAAAATGAAGTGGGTAGTACTTGAGGTTTATTTAGGGTGCCTCCTTGCATCTTCTACCATCGTTTTTACCGCAATATTTCTATAACATGCCTTATGTTCATTAAGTTTAACTAATGAACATAACAATAATCGTGACAAAACACTAACAAACATAACAATAATCGTGGCAAAACACTAATAAACATAACAATAATCGTGGCAAAATATTAATAATCGGTGGAAAACGTTAGTAAATTGTGTAAAATATACTTTGACGATACACTATGCAATATAGGTGGAAAACTTTTAATGAAAGTTTAAAGTTGTTTAAGTTGGGGTTAGGGTT
Organism: Silene vulgaris; assembly: GCA_036897335.1. Classification (NCBI taxonomy): domain Eukaryota; kingdom Viridiplantae; phylum Streptophyta; class Magnoliopsida; order Caryophyllales; family Caryophyllaceae; genus Silene; species Silene vulgaris. The sequence goes on along the minus strand of JAYMSF010000803.1, from coordinate 10,307 downwards.
AGGTGAAATTGGGGGTTTTCTATTTTGATTTGTTGGTTTGGGTGCATTAATTTATGTTACATTAATTTCTAGCTGTGTGGGGTGAAAATGGAAACAAAAATTGTTGTGTATACTCTAGCAGATTGAGTTGTGTTGTTTTGTTTTGGCTTTTTGTTTTTTTGTTGTGAATTTGTGAGTAAGGCTCTTGTCTTGTTAGTGTAGAATGGAAGAAAATTCGATTTTACAGTATGCCTGGCTCGTCACTGAAACTCCGGCCGACCATATAGAATATAGAATATATAGATAGATTTCCGTTTTAGTATAGTGTATTTTTTTTCGCTTTTCTTAGTTTGAATTAATTCCGTTTCTCTTTATCAAAAGAAAGAAAAAAGAAGAAAAAAAGGTTGGGCGGGATAGTTTGGAGGCCAAACAAGGTATACACAGTACATAGCAACCCAAAACAGCCTTATTTTCACAAATAGAAAAATAACCTAAATTAGTAGAGAGAAACCAGAGAACATCAAGGAAACGACAGGCAGTGGCGGGAACGACGGAGGACGAAGACGGGTTTTGTGAGACAAGTTTCGACCTTTATTCATTCCGCTTCATTGTAAGTTTAGTCTTGTCCTTCCAATTAGTTTAATTTGTGTTATTAGGGTAGTAATCGGAAGTGATTTGCGGGATTAGTTTGTTTAGTAGCGAATTGTTACGATATCCGCTTAGGGGTATTATGGATGAATCATATTTGGATGCTAGAGGTAAGGTTGAATCTGTTCGTGATGCTGTTGTTTTCATTCAAGTGGATTCACTTGAGGATGGTGTGGACTCGAGTTCTTTTGGTGGGGTTTGTGTGTCGAAGGACGGTATTATCGTGACGGTTGCGCACGGTGTATGTGATGTTCGTCGGGACACCCTTCGTGTTTTATTCCATAATGATTGTACTCCGAAAAGGGCTTCTGTGCTTTATGAGTTTCCTGAGATAGACATAGCCGTTTTACGGTTAACTGATTGGGATGGGTTCGTTGAATTCAACCATATTTCTGTTCCGGAAACCATTTCGTTGGATTGGAGGGATCGGGTGTTTTCATTTTCTCATTCTATGGATTTCAGGTTTATCCCCTCTTTTGGGCGTGTGGCCTATCCTTTCCCTCGAGAAGTTGAAATTCCCCGGTTGTATCCTCCTACATGCAAGAAGCATGACCCTAGTTCCGATGAAACTGCTATTGACTATCCTGTTGCATATCTGAAAGCCAAATATTGCCGTATGGATCCTGAGTTTCACCCTGACTTGCCTATCATTAAGACCCATGGACTAAACTTCCATGGCGGGTCTTCTGGATGTCCTCTATTTAGGAGAAGTCAAAAGAGGAAATTACTTGGCATATGCTCATATGGAAGTCTACCCGCAATGTATTTCATACCGTCACCTGTAATTGCAAAAGCGTTAAAAGGATATATTACAGAATAGGTGTTGGCATGAGTGTTAAGGAAATTGTTCAATGGGGTATAACTCATAGTTAGGTCACTGAGGAATAGTTGCTGCTTTTGCTGATGATAATTGTTGCTACAAAATGTCAAAGTGATGATGAGAGTCTTAGAGTTTGGGAACTCAGGAAGATCATGCATTTGATGATGTTCTTTCCACGCATGAAGAATTCAAGTCTCATTTTTTGAATTTTTTTGTAGTTGGAGACTTGGAGTCAAAGTCCTCCAATTGGATCATCGCTTGAATTAGTTTAATTTTGTTGATAAGATCAGTACTGATTGTTTGAGAGCATTCCTTTTGTATATGACGTTAACTTATGGTGTTCGTGAAGACGGTCTCCTATTGACCGTCACTCATGCTGTAAAAGTATTTGACGAAGCAGAACCTTCTACTGTTGAAGTAAAACCCCACAATGGATTAGATATGGGTGCAGAAATAGTCTATACCAATGCCGGTAAAGCATTCGGCATCACTGTATTACAAGTAAAGAACCTCGACGGTAAAAAGTTCAAATACATTGAATTCTCAGATGATGACATGAACATGTCGCTAGCCGTCAGCACAAAAATCCATGCCTCCCTTCATGATTCTGACCATCATTTCAACTTGGAAACCGGATTAATTTGCTCTTATTTCCCCGGAAATTTAAGATTTCCTCCTAATTTATTTGGCTCATTTACTTTTCCTTCCCCACGAGTTCCTTGATTGAAATCACCATTGGGTCTGTTGCGCCTAAAGTTCGGTCTGATTCTAGTTCTATTTCAAACTCTGATTTAATATGCGAAAGGGTTGGAGATTCTACTTTCAAAACATGTGGCATTCTAAATCGATCAATCCCTCTCATTCTAGTCTCGGGATTGGGTCTTACTACACTCGATGGACAATGTGGTGGTCCCGTCTTTACTCAGAAGTCTAACAAGTTCGTAGGCTTGTTTTTTTCTTTCAACTGGATATAACCAGTTCATTATTCCTTCTCGTGTTCTTAAAGAAGTCTTTGAGGAAGTGGTGATAGACTCTTGAGGAAGAATATGACCATTGAAGATTGGCGAGCTTAATGTAATGTCGTAGGTGTAGGTGTAACTCTCTCTAAGGTGTGTAATCTAATGTATTAACAATTGTAATCTAATGTGGTAAGGAGTAATAATTGGTTTCTGTATTTGAATCTATGGACAACTAAGTGTGTAATGAAAAAAGATTAGAAATTGAATGTCTTTTTTAATTTATTTCATTGGTTTCGCGAGATTGTGTAGAACACACTGTCTCTCAGAGAAGAAAAATATAATTGCACCTTCTCTAATAAACAAGTCTCGGTAAAGCCTCTTTAAATACATGAATAATTGGGTCTGTCTTCAAATCGCAGTGACCGGCAATATTGAAAGTATGATGTAAACTCGGTTGGATATGACTTGCAAAGAACCTGTCAGCAATTTGCAGTATTTCATACTTACGATTTAGCAGTCAAAATGGTTGTACATACTTTTTAGCCCTTAGAAACTCACTTTCGCATGACATGAACGTTTTCCTCTTATTGATTATATAGACGGAGTATTTATATTATCACAAATTCTCATTTGTGACGGACCTATCCGTCGCAAGCTTGCGACAGGTAGGATACATACCAAATGAGTAGGAAATGGGGCGGGTCACATGTGCAAGTTGGCTGAGTAGAAAACATATAGTCGGCTAAGAAGTTGTCCTTTTAACAATATTTAATTGCAATATTTGCTTTTACAAACCAAGCATTAAATGCTCATTTGCATCAGACTACCTGTCTCATTTCTATCAACTCCCAATTTCTTCACTATTGCTTGCATCCACTCCTTTACAAATTATCACTCCTATTTTCTGATTTTCAATTTTAACAACTTTAAAGTTTCCATCATTACTTTCAATTTTCAGTTTTTTTATCTCAAAATTTCTATAAAATCTTACTTTAACATTCACCAAATAAAAATATTAACGGATGAATTTCTTAATTCTATTGCTATGGGTGGATGAAAATGATACTGGCGCCAGAAGTGATGAAGTTTTAGAGGAAGAAAATGACGTTACGATTCCAGATGACGATGAAGCTTTAACAATGTTGATAAAGTTTTAGGGTTTATCATCAATTAATAAGCTTTTTTATGGTAATTAATATTGATGATGGAAAGGATGAGTATCTTGTTATCATTTTGTGGCATGAATGTTTTCATTGATCATCATACATGAAGGATTCTTGACATTGTATATAAACAAGTGATGGAGTGTAGTGTTTGAGTCTAGTGTAGATGTTTTGATACGTCCATGTTTGGATATGTTGTCGTATATCCAATAAATGTCGGTATTTTTGGTCTTAATGTCACACCCTTAAATAGGTTAAATTACAGATTCCAAAGGCAATTTTTGTGTTGAAAGCAGTAAATGTCCCTTCCCTTTATTGATAGATAGCGTGTATTGTTGGAGTGTAGCAAAGATGTTATGAGTTGTGTGTATGATTGAATATGTTGTCTTATATCTAATGAATGTCTCTATTTTTAGGTTTAATGTCACCCTTAAAATATCGTGACCCTTTGGAAACAAAAATCCTTAAAATGGTCACATATTATATTTTTTAAGTTGTGACCATTTGAAAAGAATAAATGATTTTTTCAATCAACTAATATTGACTCATTTAAATATGGTCACAAACTTTTACTAAATGAATACATATTTCAGTCTGTTAGATGTTCACTTAGTTGATCAATATGTTACCAGTTTAAAGCATGGTCTTTGATATACAATTGCAAACAATAATCCTAAAAGTGATCACATTTTATTTTGTAATTTGCTTGCCTAAATTTTATAATGTGACCATTTGAATTGAAGAGTATAAGTGATCATTCGAAAAGAATAAGTTATAAATTTTCAATCAAATAATTTTATGTGATTAATATGTTACCACTTTTAAAGCATGGTCCGTAATATCTATATAATTGGTGACAAAATAGTTTCATATCTAAACAAATGATCTCGATATAGTGACATAGGCTATGCTAGTGACAAATTCAACAAAATGTTATCTCTCACTTTGGGTCTTTAAAGCATGATCGGACATTTCAGAATATGTTCAACAAATGCCTTCATGGCTGTTATAATGAAACTGAATTTGAACAAACATGGCTAAGACTCATGAAAGAAAAAAGGTTACAAGACAACTCATGGTTTTATTAGATTGTACAACCTTGGAACGAAATGAAGCAACACATTGAACAATGAGTAGTTCTCAGCCGGTATTTTATCTCCCGAAAAGAGTGAGTACAAATCATGTAATGGGCTTCCAAGCGTAAAAAAAAACACCGGCCATAGAGTTCTTTGGCATATTTGAACCGACGGTTAGAAGATGGAGAGGAGAGGCGGAGTGAAAAGAATTTTGCTTATGTGCACCACTATACTACTTTCACTATTAATCTCGCCTTTGCACTTCTTTGATGAATCTCCAACCTCTAACTTCTGCTTATGTGAGGCCAAAGCCTTTGGCTGGTGTGCATTACAAATGAAACAGACGAAACAGACGAAACATGTATTCAATATGCTAACAAAAAGTACATGGTGCTACATATACATTAAGATTACCAATTTCACTAAATATGTTACCAATTACAAACAATTGATAAGGTAATATATGTTGACAACTTTACTCATTATGATACCATTTTCCCTAATGTATTTTCAAATACTGGTCAATTATTCTAACGTATATACTGTAAATACGTAGTGGTAATAAATCGTCAAAGTTAACAAACATAAAGAAATGTAAACACTATAACTGAAAATGTAACCACATCATATTTCTATGAAATGCTCACAAACTGTGGATACTTACCATCATATTATAATTTGTAAACATGTTACCATTTAAATAGGCAAACTCACCATTTTAAAGCTATCAAAATCACACTATCTGATATAACTAATTGCCATTAAAATGGTAACATTTAATAGTTACCCTACAACATATGTAATAAGTCAGTATTCCTGCAAACATATGCAGCAATTCGATACAAATTTAACAAAATACGACATAGCATCATCATAGAAATGTACCATGTCTTGCTCGCACACTCGCCCTAACCTGCGCCGCCATCTTCACAGTTACTTCAACACACTCTAGAAACAAATAAATCATAATTAACAGCGCCAAATAATGGTAACAATAAATGAAACTTAATACAAAAAAATTTTTAAAAAAAAAAAGAAAAAACACATCAGCATCTTCATTAGACCATAGTCCAAACATTCAAACAAAAAATGGTAACAATCTCCATAAAAAGGTGATATAAATCAATTTTCAATCTTAAAATTGAAAAACATAACACATCAACATTTAATATAAATTTAACAACAAAAGTCATTAAATTTGACTCAATATTATAAATACAACAAGATCTTCATTATATCATAACCAGAACATTAAAACTAAAACTGGTAACAATCACCATCAAAATGATTAAAATTTAACATTATATCTTACCATAGCAAAACACAACAATACAACAACAAAAATTTAACAACATTAGCTAAACAATCATGAAATATCATTAATTTTTTTAGCATAACACAACACAACACTACAAGATCTTCACCCATAAACTATGAAATGGAGAATACCTCATTTGACATCATCGATTTGTTCTTCTAGTATTCTTCTTAGATAGATGCCTTTTTGCTGTTGATTTCTTCACCACCATCTTGCCAATATTCATGTTAATGTTTTGGTTTTTGGTGGATTTGTATGAAAAGTTTGATATGAGAGAGAATGAAAGAATTTGAAATGGGAGAAGCAGGAGAAGTTGAAAGATGAATTTGATATGAGAGAGAAAATGAATATGTGAATTGTGACGGTAGGTCAAAAATTTGTGTGGTAAAAATGTTGCCTTGGGAAGGGATGAATTTTAATTGGTTTTTTTAATACCAAAAAGTCAGTTCAATATTAAAGTAGCGCACAATACCAATGTGTGGGTCTCTTCTACCGTTTTGCATCTAAATGGTTTTATTCGACCCGTCGCAAGCTTGTGACGGATAATCCGTCACAAGCAAGACTTATTGTTATACTAGATTTCATGCCCGTGCGTTGCACAGGTTATAAAAATTGACTCACCTCTAATTGCTATGGATTTTTTTGGGCGAACATTCAACTTATTCGATGTTTTGATACTCCCCTTCTCAATCATTTGATAATGTTAAAAAAGAAAATTCAATTGATGTTTTGATAGTCCCCGTCTCAATCATTTGATACCGTTAAAAAAAAATTCAATTGATGTTTTGATAGTCCCCCGTCTCAATCATTTGATACTGTTAAAAAAAAGCAATTGATGTTTTGATAGTCCCCGTCCCAATCATTTGATACTGTTAAAAAAAATTCAATTGATGTTTTGATAGTCCCCCGTCTCAATCATTTGATACTGTTAAAAAAAATTTAATTGATGTTTTGATAGTCCTCTGTCAATCATTTGATACTGTTAGATCGATTATAATTATGCCTTGTGTTGGATTCATGCACTATGGATTTTTCTGGGCGAACATTCAACTCATTCGATGTTTTGATACTCCTCATCTCAATCATTTGATAATGTTAAAAAAAAAAATTCAATTGATGTTTTGATAGTCCCCGTCTCAATCATTTGATACTGTTAAAAAAAATCAATTGATGTTTTGATAGTCCCCCGTCTCAATCATTTGATACTGTTAAAAAAAAAACAATTCTAATCTTTCGATGTGGTACAATTCTATTATTTATACGTAGCATATTTATCACACCTATATTATTATTCAATGTGGGACATATAACATACAATAAATTATACAATTTTAATATGTGCAAATTCTATGAAATCTATACTCTAATGATAGCATAAACTCATAGTGTCTAATAACATCAAAAAGACTCTAGAGAACACTCGTTCTAGTACAAACCCTTACTCGATCAAGTCACCAAATCAAATACGGAGGATTAAAGTACCGAAGCAACACCTCGATAGTACAACTTCCTTTCATCGTACATATACCTGCATCACACCCAAACTCATCTCAATTCCACATTAAAAATATTAATAATAATAACAATATGTAAACAAGCTACTATACACGGCTCGTGCAAGAACTCGCACGGTATACACATATAAGCCGTCTCACACTGTTATTCGTATCATCAGCAGTAATCTTGTCAAACCGTCGCAATACAATACAAATAATACACAAGTTCAGTAGCTAATCCCTATCTTTTAGCAAACTCCGTAAGCGCGAGACAAGACTAGCACTCGGTATTATATCCACTCCTCAACAAACCCGTTGCCTATAATAACCTATAATTACTACCAACTCACACAACAACGATAATAATCCAATTTCCTCAATTCAAAAGATCTAAGGTTCGGTCAAACACGAGTCTAGGGCAGCAATGCAGTGTATATAACGTAAATCAATGATTTGAAATATAAATTAGGACACATACGATGCAAAGGCGTGATCTTGATTGCTAAATTGCCCAAATCCCAAACTAATTTTGCGATCTCCCTCTAAGCCTCTCCTTACCGATTGATTTACATGTGAATGAAAGTAGAATAAGCAAAAAGGGTTTTAAAACTAACATATAAGGGTATATATAAGCTTTGGGGTGATTAGAGTCGGTTTAGGAAAAGAATAAACAATAATATAAAAGGATTTAAAACACGAAAATAACGAAATTAATCGCTACTGAATTAACCGGGTTGCTTGATCGAGCAAGTGGCTTTGCTCGATCGAGCACACCTTTGCTCGGCCGAGTTGGATATCTACAACACATCAGGAATTTTCTTTCAACAATTAGACTGTAACACCCCCATATACCAAGGCCCCTTACCAGGGGCTGCCCTAGCATATAAGGACGTTACCGTCTCGGTTGCCCGAGGTAGTGTACATCAATAGGAAACAATAAAGGGACAATTTATTAATAAAAGCAATTTAATGTTAAGTTACATCCGAAATGTCTCAAACCGAGAAACCAACAATAAAAGTCTAACAACTGAAAAAAATAAACTAAAACTGGCGGAAGCTAATAACTGAACAAAATGAAAGGCAAAAGTAAATTCCGTGTAATTCAATGAAATAACATCGAGTGGCCTTGGCACCACTAATTAGGGTTTGCATGGTTGACCACTAGCTAGTTTAAATGGAGAGTGGACAATGCTTAATATACTAATCCATATAAGCTAATTAGGTGACTAATACGTGGCCTAATAATGTGGAGAGTCTAGTAGGGCGTGACCTACCAACCGCCCACCTGCAAGGCTAACCAATATACGACCTAAGACCAACCAAAATCGTCCTTTTTAGCCACTTCCCTCACCCTCATATTTTTGTTCACCCTCATGTTTAGTTGTTTCTTTTCCACATCCACCCTCTTCCTTTCATTTTTCTCTTTTACAAGGGAAGCATCTTATAACAAAGTAAGTCTCTTACTAGGGCTGTCAAATGATTTTGAGAGGCCCCGTTCGAAACGTTACTTTGAGGCCCTAAAAAATAAGCAAACAAATTTTTCTTACATAATAAAGGTTGCTTTTTAAAGGACGCAAAATCTAATTTTGCAATAAACTAATGCACCGCATAATAATGTTCAATTTTAAGACTATAAAATTGTATTTGTTATAGATTGGGTTATTAAAAACATAAGATCCAATTTTATTTGGAGAAAAACAAACAAAAAAGACTTTAATGAAACAAGAAAATGTAAAAAAAAAAATAAAAAAAAAAATTGAGATTTTGTTGCAAAAGGGAATCGAACGTGGAACTTCACCATTTAAAACTCACACTCAGACCACTACACTTAGAAGTTTTACTGCTATAATTGTACAGCAAAATGTTCAAGTAAACTAGCAAGATGACTTTTGGGCCCCCAAAATTTTTGGGCCCCTGTTCCTGGAACAGGTTGATCAGGCTTTTCGACGGCCCTGTCTCTTACTCTCTCAGTTTCGGTCCGGTTATTTGTCTGTCTTTGGTTTTAATATAAAGAACAAGAAAAGAGGAGCCAAGGGGTCAATTACTGTATGACTAGTAGACCAAATTGAGTGTGGAAGACAAAATTGTCCATCAAAGACATTGCTGAAATAAAAAGGTAAACAATTGACCGAGATACCCTTAAACGAAATAGATAAACAAATGGGTGAGACGGAAACAGCCACTATAAAAAATTGTAAAATACTATAGTTGTAGACTTGTATTAATGTAGAGGAACGTCTCATTAGGCACGAGACCTTACTATACTTGGGTTTAAACCATGCACTTATAATAATGTTGTATGGAAACATTAAACCATGCACGAAAATGTACACGACGGTGACGAAACATGACATATGATAATGATGTACTTAATGATGTCAAATAATGAAGTTATTATAAAATGACAAGAGTCATAATTCGATATGATTCCAAAACCAAGAGTTGGCAAACAGAAACCAAGAATGAGTGAAAAATGAGCTAAACTCCAAACGATCTCTTTATATCTCGATTCAGTTTGACATATATATATTCGATCCCTACTTAGAAGGTAATTGTTGATTGTTATGTTAGATGTAACGTACTCCTCATTTACACAACTAGTACTTGGATCACATTGCTTTTATATGCTCCATAGTCCATATTCCCATTTTGTACATCTCACTCTCACTTTCCACTTAAATTGTTAACTTCTAATTTCAAAAAAAAAAAAAAAAAAAAAAAAAATTTTTTTTTTTTAAAAAAAAAAAAAAATCAATTGATGTTTTGATAGTCCCCCGTCTCAATCATTTGATACTGTTAAAAAAAAAAGCTATTCTAATATTTCGATTTGGTACGATTCTATTATTTA
>JAYMSF010000802.1:0-13881 GCA_036897335.1 Silene vulgaris | reverse complement strand
TGTAATTCATTGATTAATCCAACCAAGTTATCTCTTGTAAATATAGTTTGAAGATTGCACTTTTGACTGGCTCTACTGGCCGCAAGCTAAGCAACCATACTCTCCAGAGACCGTTAACTACATCAAATCACTGGATGCTGAGGAAGACATAGCTCTTCTCAAGTTTTATGGTTGGGACATGCCTCTTGAAAGTGCACGCACTCTGCTTATCTCCACCATGTTGCTTAAGAAAGGGGTGGAAAGAGGACTGACACCATATGCAATTGGAAACATCATGTGTCGTGAGACTGTGAGGAAGGAATCCGTAATAGAGGAGATTGTTCAAGAGGCAATGGAGGCCGTCCTCCCATGCTCAAGTGAAACGACATTCATGGAAACCGTGTCCCAGATCATGGATCGTCGTCTTGATGAGATGTCGGGATAGTGGGGCCGAGTGATGGCCATAAGTACATACATGTCCATACACTCGGTTTCGTTGCTTTATGTTTATGTTTATCTACAGTTTGTTGTTTTTGTGAATATTTTGTCCCAGAGCTCATCAATGGTTTCATCTATACTCATTCAAATCTCATGATCACTCTCGATTTGAGCAGTCGACACGTTCCAGGATTCAGTTCTCAATTCCATATATGATAAACATTATGCTTTTATAATCTGTGATTGTGAAACACATTTTGATCTATCAATTCTCTGAAACATCTTTATCGCTTGAATACGAAACATCAGACTACAATTTCCTCCAATAACATCGATGCCAGACTTCTTAAAATAATGGCATAGTTCTAAATTACTACATACATAATACATCTATAGAACAAACATTTCCCCAACTTTTTTACACTTGCTAATGATTTTACGACCATACAATTTCGAAAAAATCGACTAATCTATACCTTACCAAACAACATTCTTGGTCATTTACTCATTTCTAACTTGCAAAATTAGATACGAATTGACTCATTACCTAGTTCCACCACTGCATCTGAATCGGAATTCAACATAAGACGGGATCAATCGAACTGATCAACAATTATACCCGAGAATGGATCCATCAGCAACACGAACACTAACCCGACACCTAGCAGAAACCTCAACATGATGAGCAAACACTTGAACAACCTTAACACTCCCAACCAAAGTCATCCTAGTCTCAAGCTCCATACTCGGCCCAGGCCCAACAACCGACCCACTATCCGCCACAGCCGAAACCCCCGCACCCCCACCCCCACCCTGTGGGTCCCCCACAGGAAAAGACTTAACCAAAAAGGTTGCAGACACAAACTGTGTCCGACCAGCAGCGATAGTAGCAGCGGGAATATAAATTGACCCGACAGGGCCCGCAGAAGCTGAAATGAGCTGAAGTGAGCTGCCATGATGCGAGAAATCGTACCGGTTTGGGTTCCGGACCGCGGCGTATTGGATGAAGGTGAAGTTGGCCGCAGTGCTACGGACAGTGAAAGAAGGGAACCGCATTGAGGTGACGGAAATGGTGGGGTCATGTGGACGGAAAAGGATGAAAATTGTGATCGCGGCGGCGAGGATGAGGGTTAGAAGGAAGGTTGTGGCTAGGATGCATGAGGCGAAGGATCGGGATCTTGGACGACGGTGGTGGTGAGGTGGAGGGTATGGGTAAGGGTAGTATTGGTATTCTGGTGGTGGTTGGTGAGGTGGTGGTGGTTGGTGCGGTGGTTGTTGCGGTGGTGGTGGGTGACGGGGTTGGTGGGGAGGTGGGGACATCTGAGGAGTAGTGATGAAGAAAGGAGAAAGGGTGTGTGAGGGTGAAAGTGGGAAAAGAAGAGTGGAGAAAATGGAGATAACAAACAAAAGTGCTAACAACAAGGTGGGTGACTATTGTCAGAGTAAAGCAGACTAGTGGGACTATACTGTGTAATCACAAATTATTGATTAAGACGGTTTTAACTTTAGACGAGAAAATGTCGTCATTTTATAATATAATAAAAAGTGATCATTTAATGATAAAAAGTTAAACTATCAATTTCTAGTAGCAATAAACTTGCAAACTAGTGGTCACATTTTCTCGTCATAATTTCAAACGGGTTCAACTGTCTGAAATGAGAATTTGCGCAATATGGAGTAGTACTATGTATAGTGAATTTAATTATTGAGTGAGGGGATCTACAAGATTAGCATTAGGGATATTATAGCTAAAGCAATCTTAAATTGGAATCACCTAAATGATAAGCTACGTTGAGGGTTCAGGTAATGTGGAATTGGGCTTGTTTATCGTAAATCGGTTTGTGTCTCGCATTTGAAGTTTGGTGATCGGGATTGAGATACTGAACAATAACAATAAGGATTTGGACTGAATTTAAAGGATCTGAAATGCATTAAAATTAAGTTTCAGAAGTGAAGTAATGGCAGCACGGCTTACGTGCTCCTTCTCACTCGTACCAGAAAACTGTGACCAATTCTAGTTTGTGGTCGCCCATACAGCCATACCCTCGCTATTCATGCTCGGATAAGGGCTACTTTATTAACCTGGAACAGTGTCAATCGGCAAGAAGACCATCATTTTGAACAGCATTACAAAGTTCATTTAAGAAAGCATACACATTACATAAGCATCACATAATCCTGAATTTTTCAACAAGATGGACAACTTTCTAGTACAATTGAAATTCTCGCCGACAGACGGCCAACAGGAACTTGACCTTTTCTCTTTCTCTTGGGTACAAAGAGAAACAGACAAGTCACCGAGTTTTAAGCCTAAATCATAGCCGGTCAATTACAATGCAGAAGAGAATGTGAGTTAGAAAATCTTAAACTAGAATACACTTATTCACATCGGTAGCACAGTAATTTTTACATCAGACGAATAACGCTGTTATTTTGTCCCAGGCAGGTGGACACAAGAGAACGAGGGCACATGGCTAGAGGTTCAGGTGCAAAGATTGGGAATGCAGGCACCTCCTTCGGGGTTATGCTGCTCCTTCCATATACGACCAGTGACACGTAACTTGAGTTCCTTGCGGTCCCCACCTGAGAAAAAAAGAGCCATGTTTCTCTGTATTATGAGACCATCATGGCTATCCCTAACCTTCCTATGGCTGTCTCTAACGCTTCTTGGCGTTCCTTCAAATATGAGTTTGCGACCATAACCCCCAACTTCAAGGCTGTAGCAATAGTTCCTTGCTTCCATCTCGTCCCCCATGAATCTCACGAAAGCCATGTATACTGGTGCCATTCCAAGCTGAAATGCTTCAAAATGGAGACAGAAATACTGTCCGAAGCAGTGGAAAACCTGGAAAAGGAAACCAGCATCAAGATTGTGTACAGATATGGATGAATCAAGTGTCCTGAAGTATTTCTTCCATGAGCACAGAACAGAAATAAAGTAACCTCTTTCATTTAACAAAGAATTGTCTACAGCTGTTTACAGAAGCACGATTGTAAACCACATGCTAATTGTAACAAATATCCCTATAAAAGTTGCTTTCAGCACCTAACATAAGTCATGGTACAGATACAAATGTGTCTAGCTAACTGTATTTCATTAGAACGGTTTTCAGAGACTTTCTATTTCTGTGTTTTGGAAATTAGAGACGGGTCATGATCAGGGAAAAAGAATGAAAAAAGTGAACAGGTAACCAAATGCAATTACTCAGGCAGGTGTAATTACGCGTCAACTGATAGGGAGAACACTGGAGAACAATAAGAAAGGGAAGCGAATGAAAGGATGCTCTTGTTTTCCAATACCATTCCTTACAAAAGTTACCGACCTAATGGAATATTTAAGATAGAAGGTGGGTGTTACAGATTTGTTTCCTGTAACCAGCATATACCCTAGAGACAAGGAAAACATCTCTTACAATGCAACGCACCGCCCTACACAGCTGTAATTTGAAAACATTTATCAAATGCGTTAGTCATTCACTTATTCTAGAGATACGAAGTTTGAGTAGGCTATCCTTATTTGTAGTCTATGTTCTCCTTATTATGGCCGGCCTCTTGTTCGAAATACAGGACAATTTGTAAATGTGCCTCTTTACGAAAGTTACTTACAAATATAAGGTATAGTACAATTTAAGTTGCAAAATTATTGGTAAAATTTTAGAAATATCGACTTTTGTACAAGGCGTGAAAAAACTGCTGCTAATGTACTGACGTATTTTGCTACAATGTCAAGCACTAACAACTTTTGAACAGCAACTCCATATCAAAGAGTTAGATTGATGAATGATAATCATGCTGGTTATGCCATATGTTCAGGACCATAAGGAAAGAGGGAAGCAAGAAGAAACTTACAGTCAACATCCAAGTCGCGTTTTCCACCTCACGTGGATTAGACTTCACATAGCGATGGTTAAATGTACATCCAGAATGCATGTCGACCTTGTGGTCATCCCTTAAATGAGCTACGAGATAAGGGATGTCGCCAGTTACAGAGCACTCAGACCCAGCATATGGACAATTGTATGGCCTGAAGTTACATATTGCTTCGTGTTTGAGTTTACTGTAGTAAGGGAAGATCTCCGGGCATCCAAGGGAATAATACTTGCATGGAAGCTCGAGAGACTCAGCAACCTTCTCCAATGCTAGACATCTAATATCCCCAAGCTCTAGTCTGCAGGTGGGGCATCGGTTTTGCACACGAGTTTTACAAGTGGAGCAAAGTGTGTGTCCATTTCGGCACTGCAGGAGTTTCAATTTATCAGGAAAACTGGAAGAACTCTCTAATGTCTATACACATGATAAGATCTTAACAGAAACTTGAAAGTCACTAACAATTTACCACATATACAACAGATACAACTTCAGGAGAGCACGACTATAACTTCCTTGCCATGGCTGGAGAATGTTAGGGCAAAGTTATAAACTTAAGAAAACGGGAGTTAAGAGAATAATGCACATGACCAACATATTCAGAATATTATACCACAGCAATTGAGGTTACAACTCAGCCGACACAATTGAAGGGCCAAAATCGTTAGCGGAGTAGCAATCAACCATAAAGTATGTGAATACTGTTATCTTACACAAGAAATTCTTCAATTCAAAACCAGTGACTTTCAAACGCTATATACTAATAAAACCAGTGATTTGGTTCCTTCATCCTTTCCTTTAGTTGTTGTTCATTGATCCAGAGCATTCTTCAAGATATCATTAAAAAATTACTTCACTCAATGACTCAAACTTTCCAGTACTTCCAGGCACCAAATACCGAATTCCCACAAAGCCAGCAGCCTACAAATTGCCACATTTCTCTCCAACTATACAACTATAACCCATTTTCCTCAGATTCAAACCAAAGGACCGAGAGGGCGAGAACATTGTGTATAATTCTACAATCAACCAATTCAGCATTTTCCGAAAGAAACAAAATCACAACTAAAGTGCAGTTTCCAGAGTCTAACCAATCTAACAAGAAACTAACACCAACAATAAAAACCTCAGTAAAATGATCACCACAGGTAATAGAACCAAAACCCAAAAAAGATTGTAAATTAAACAACATTCCCAATGCCTTAATGACTACTGCGAAAAGCGGGGTAAGGGATTGGAAGTACCCAACCTTACCCCTATGTTAACATAAAGAGGTAGTTTCCGAATGACCCAAGATGAAATGACTTACTCTCTTAGTAATTTCACAATACTTTCCCACTCTCCAATACACAATTAACCCTAAAATCAAAAATCTTCACACAATCTCCAATTTTTACACTAATTATGATTCACAAACAGTAAGATCCATACTAAAAGGTTGGAAATACTCACATCATACATCAATCACATACAATAAACAAACCCATAAGAATGCAACCGCTACGAAACGATTTCAAAAGACGATTCATGTCAATCGACCCCAAAAAAATACAACAATAAAAAACATGAAATCCAAATATAAAACCAAAAAATGAATAAAAAATTCACCTGGTGAATAGGAGGGTACATGGAATTAGTACAAACAGGACATTCAAGAAGTTCATGAACACTAGTTGATGGTGGAATATTAACATTTGATGCATCAATATTAACACCATTATTACTATTATTATTACTATTTGCAGAATATTTTGAATTTGATGGAGAAAATTGATGATGAATATTATGACGATGATGATGATGATGTTGAATCACTTCATCTTCATCCATATCTATGGATGATGATACACATTCAATACTATCCATATCCATTTTTTCAATTATATTTTTTGAATGAAATATTATATTAATAAAAAATTCAATTATTGCCCAGATCAAGAACCCCACTTGGGATTTCCCCCAATTTATAAAGATTTGAAATTTATTTGAATTGGGTAGATGGATGGATACACTGTCTGGAGATTGTGAAAGGGGGAAAAAGAAAGAACCCTAATTTCTTTTTTCAATTTCACAGTTGGGAGTGGAGGGGGTTACTTAATTGGGTAACTGCGGGCGTGTTTTTGCAGCGATTTCTGCTATTGGGAATAAAATGAGTGAAGAATAATTTACACTCATCATGTATTCCACAAACTACAAAAGTCTGTCAAACGGGTCAATCGATTTGAGTTATGTTCTATGGGTGGCCTGCTTGCGTCAATTATGTAATCTAAAATTAATCTCTCGTATCCCTCCTTCCTTCTCAAACCACTCTAAAATGGGGGGGGGGGGCTTGATTAACCCGACCCAATAATCCAATCCTACACCTGAACTTAAAATCCCAACTTGACCCGAATTTGAATAACCCGACCCAAATGTTTATTGTTGCAAACTGATTATTATCCACAAATAACTTTAATAATAAGTTCATCCTAAAATGACCTCACCCGATTGACCTGTTTGTCAGGTCTACTTGTTGCTCCTCAAAATTTGTGGGCCTAATTGTCTGACCCGGTAAACCGTCCGTATCGGGATCCATGAATCCCGAAAAGAGTGTATTATGCTTGAAGTTGAGCCGTTCGAGAGGCCGTACCAGGTCGTGTTTCTTTCTCTCTTGATTTTCTTTAACCACATATGTCCACAGTCGTTTCAGCAGTTACCTTGTTCAATTCAGCCTTAAATAACAAGCATTAAACCATTTTTAACTATTATCCGATTTTCGCACGAGACTGGTTTATCGCTCACATACAGACTCAAATGTCATCCGTTATTCAACAAAATTTGTGAGCCCGCTTTGTCTGACACGAGAAATCTTCCGTGTGATTTACGGATATTTTTGTTCCGGGATTTTGTAATCCCGAAAATCGTGTATTATACACTCCATTTTGAGCCGTTATGGAGGCCGTATCGGGTCGTGTTTCTTATTCTTCCGGTTTTTCTACCACATGTCTATGGTCTCTTCGGGAGTTACCCTATACGATTTCAGCCTCAAATAACAAATATTAAACCAATTTCAACGAGTACCCAATATTTGCCTCAGCATGGTTTATCGCACACGGTAGCCTCAGATGTCAACCCTTGCACCTCAAAATTTGTGAGGCTGCTTTGTCTAACCCGAGAAACCTTTCTTGTGATTTACGGTCATTTTTGTTCCGGTACCATGAAACACCGAAAATCGTGTATTATACACTTGAATTTGAGCTTGTTCGTGAGGCCATACCAAGCCGTGCTTGTTTTCCTCCCGGTTTTTCTACCATGTGTCGAGGGTCGCCTCAGGAGTTACCCTATTAAATTTCAGCCTCAAATAATAAATATTAAACCAATTTCAATGTGTATCCAAGTTTTACCCGAGCCTGGTTTATTACACACCGACAGCCTCAGATGTCATCCGTTGCTCCTCAAACTTTGCAAGGACGCTTTGTTTGACCCGAGAAACCATCGTTGTGATTTACGGTCATTTTTGTTCCGGTACCCTGAAACCCCGAAAATCGTGTATTATACACTTCAATTTGAGCCGTTCGTGAGGCTGTACCAGGTCGTGCTTGTTTTCCTCTCTTGTTTTCTACAACGTGTCCGCGGTCGCTTTAGGAGTTCCCATATTCGATTTCAGCCTAAAATAACAAATATAAAACCAATTCCAACGGGTATCCAATTTTTGCCCGAGCCTGCTTTATCATACACCGACAGCCTCAGATGTCATCCGTTGCACTTGAAAATTTGTGAGGCTGCTTTGTCTGACCCGAGAAACTTTCCTTGTGATTTACTGTCATTTTTGTTCCGGCACCCTGAAACCCCGAAAATCGTGTATTGTACACTTGAATTTGAGCTTGTTCGTGAGGCAATACCAAGTCGGGCTTGTTTTCCTCACGGTTTTTCTACCACGTGTCGAGGGTCGCCTCAGGAGTTACCCTATTCGATTTCAGCCTCAAATATCAAATATTAAACCAATTTCAATGTGTATCCAAGTTTTACACGAGCCTGGTTTATTGCACACCGACAGCCTCATATGTCATCCGTTGCTCCTCAGACTTTGCAAGGCCGATTTGTCTGACCCGAGAAACCATCCTTGTGATTTACGGTCATTTTTGTTCCGCTACCTGAAACCCCGAAAATCGTGTATTATACACTTCAATTGCACGAGAAATCAATCAATGGAGTTTTTAATTTCACTTTTACCTAAAGTTAAGGGGCTTAATTGCTACAATTGAAAGTTAAGGGTCTGATTTCACGATTCAACAAAGTTAAGGAGGCAAATTGTCACTTACGCCATAAAACCAATTAAACTCAACTAAACTAACTATCCTTAAAAATATATAACTATTAATCGAGACAGAGGGAGCTGAGTATCGTTCAATATTTGTTGTATATATTTATGATACTATACTTTTAGGTCAATATTAAATGAACACAAATTCTCATTTGTGACGGACACTATCCGTCACAAATGAGTGACGGATACCATATCCTCTCACAAAATACTCATCAAGGATGAGTGGAGAAGCACATGGGGGGGTGCCCACCTTGTCCCCTCTACCCATTTCCTCTCACAAAATACCCATCGCAGGATCCGACCCGTCGCAAGCAAGACCTACTGCTTAATTTGATTGTTTGTGTAAAAAATAGTTTTAGTGGGCTACTATTCACTACTCTTAAAGTGCGTCTTGAAAATCTAAAACTCATAAGACTTATCTACATTAATGCTACTTTATCCTTAAGTGTGCAAGCCTAATGCTATACCTTTGCTCAGACGAGTAAAGTTCCTTTCCATTACCTTACTCTCTCCATTACCTTCCATAACTTCTCAATAGATGAGATTTTGTTTTGGGACGATCTAACGAGTAAGTGTTTAGATGAGGAGAAAGGAGAATAATGATTTTATATTGGTATATTAGAGTTAATGGAAGGTAAATGGAGAGAAAAACTAATGAAGAGGATCCTTGTCCTTCTCAGACCTCCGTTAAACTTAGCCTTAAGCACGAACAATTATTTAGGAGTATGAAGAAACTTCTTATTTCTCATCAATTAATGGAAAAAATTTCGTAACTTTTTTGTGGGCGGCCTTTTTCTCTATTCTCCTATGACATAAAAATTGGTTTCTTAAAAAAATAAAACTGATTCCATATAAGGAGCTCCTTATTTTATAAATCAATGGATATAGAGCTTCTTATATGGAATAAAACTCCTTATCTTACCCCATTTGGCCATTTCTATTGCCCTAGAATCTATAAGGTAAGTCTTAATCATAAAATAATACTCCGTCTAGAAATAAACTTAAGACTAATTTCCAACATCATGGCTTACATATTGGAAAATACTTGTGTCTTCTGGGAGGACGTCCTCCTTACCCTCAAAAGAGGAAGACCAAAATGAAAATGAGGATGATGGTCCTCCTCCTTTAAGTGTAAGGAGAACGCCCTGCCGAAAAACACAAGTATTTATCGGCTTAGATATACCAACAGTTTTTAATTCCCCCAATCCTAGAATTGCTCACAATTTCATCTACAAAATCTAGAATTAGACAATAGGGTCAGCTTTTTAGCATTAGACTTCCTGGTACACTATACTTTTAGAGAAAAAACAAGAAACATATGCAAGGAGGACAAGAGTAGCAGATCCCTAGGATCCCTTATATGCATCCATCATCCATGATCCATGCATAGATCGCAACAATGAAGCATGCAAGGTTGACGGTCCAAACTCCAAACCCCATGAGCAAATGATAGAGATAGATCATATATAGATGCTCTGCTAACCCTGCAACTACTTTCCAACTTTGAAGATTACTCCCACTTCTTCACTGATTTGGGATTGATGCATTACCCTATGGTTACTTTCTGTCTCTTTTTAGTACATCAACTTTTGTTTTCAATGACAAATTCACCCGTACTCGATCCATATTCATCCATCCGATTTAAATAGATGAATACGAACTCAAATTACATATATGAATAAAAACGATGATAGATTTAAAAGATATGTTTATTTTCCGGCCAATTTCCACTATATATGAATATAAAGCAGTCTCACAGAGTAATTACTTTCTTCACTGTTTCTCCTTATGAGCACATCTGTTTCAAGTTACATTAAAGTAAAAAGGCTTTACAAGAGATTCCTTATACGTATTTTACTCTTTCCCTTCAAAACCAAACTCCTCATTTGTTTTTGCGGAGTCTCCAAAACATTACTTTGACAATAAACCTTAAGGTAATGGTTGAGGTCCAACTATTATAATTATTCCTATTACTAACTTTTGTTGAAATTATTACTCGTACATTGTTAACGATTTTCTTATAACAAACATAAACCATGGTCAATGTTTAAAACCTTAGCTTGGGCAGGGCAAAGTAAATGGGGTGTTTGGTTTTAAATTTCATGAGCATCTATTTAGAGTTTAGACCATGCATTGCTACAAATCATAAGATGTGGTACATATGACCTGGGCTCAAATCCCGTCAGTATCAAAATCGCACTTGTGAGTCTGTGACTCTCTTTATATTATAACATGTTTATCGATCGTGATCGTCCTTTCCATCTGCCTCTTTACAATGAGTTTTTGTTTGGGTGTATAATGAGAAATTAAAGATGGAATGCATAAGTTGTCTGTTTGAAGGAAGACCATAGGATAGTTTGGGGACCTCATCGTGAATTTAGATGTCCTAAAACATGCCCCCTATCTTATTAAGTTGTAAACCCGAAAAATATATGGACTGTTATCATATAAGTTAATATGTACGTGGAATTTATAAAGTTAATGGATGAATCAAATTGTTTACCTACCCCTGCTTATGCATGTCTTGTTTTACACCTCTAAAGACAAAGTAGAAGAAACAACATCATCCCTCGCAGCCTCGCTTATTACTATTCTTGCGGAAAATTCACACAGTACTCCTGAGGTTTGACATTTTGCGCAGAATACCAAAAAAATTTATCCGGAAAACTTTAAGAGGTCATAACTCGTATTTACGAGTTCAAAATGCTATTAGACGGCCCCGAGTAAAATATTAGTGTCATACTACCCTAATAGGGTATTTAACAACCAAGCGACTTAGCTTATGCTGTTATGCAGAGGTTATTTGTCCATGTTCCCTTCCAAACGTTTTCCAACAGATATGGAAAGGGGTGAATGAAGGTAAAGTCTTTTTCACACTTTTTAGAGCTTTTACCGACAAAAGCTTACACAATGATGAGTAGAAGGGTCCATAATTTATCCATATATTTACCTTGTAGTTTTAGGATAGTTTTTACTATGACCAGAAAAGGAAGCCAAAAATATATGGATTGGAATAGTAAAATTTTAAGGTCAGCTCCTTTTGATTCTTGTCCAAATGATTCCTTCACTAATTTCTTGTGCAACTCCAACTTCCATCCCTTCCATGGTAAGTCTCTTCATTCTTGTCATCATTTCGGTTTATCGCATTAATAGGAAACTATTTGTAAACAACAAAATGTTATGGAGTATTTATTTTTTTGTATAAATTACTTTTATTAAATCGGATTGTTTCTTACCTTAGCTTTTTGAAATTCATTTTCACATTATTTTGAAACTGGGAGGAATATAACTATGGACGAAGCTAAGCACAGACTATCAGATCATGAACCGAGCGAGTTCTCTAGAAAAAGAATGTATACATTATACAATACTCACTTTTATTCATGTTTCAGCCCTAGGTAGATAATTAGATATTGAATCTAGCTTCGTCCTTGAATATGACGGTAACAAATGACTAATCTTCACATTATCTTGGATGGGGATTGTTATATGAATATTATTATACGAGTCATTTACTTGTTTATTCAGATGAATTTTGTCAGGTCTAACTAAAATGTATATAAAAAAGCGCGTGATTTTATTGTGTTACATTAATATAATAAGTGGTTTGCTTCATTTTTATGAAGTGCTGGAGGTAAAGCAATATGATCAAGGAGAGATATTAGCACCATGTCCACAAAATATGGAGAGAAGTCCTGTAATGCAATATGGAAATTACGAAAAGAGAAACAAGCGATTGACCACAGATCAACTCGAGTCCTTGGAGAACAGTTTCCAAGTAGAGAGAAAGCTTGAGCCATGCAGGAAAATGAAGCTAGCCAAAGAATTAGGGCTTGAACCGCGTCAAGTCGCAGTGTGGTTCCAGAACAGGCGAGCTAGGTGGAAGGCTAAGAAAGTTGAGCATTTGTATGATACTCTTAAGCATGACTATGCTGTTGTGCTTAGGGAGAAGCAAAAGCTCCAAGACGAGGTTAGTTTACTAATCATCTCACTATTTTATGTTGAGTAAGTCTCTTCTAAAATGGTTTTATGATAATTAAAGACTTTAATCCCGTTATTAAAGAAAAGTGGCGATTGGTGTAAATTAATTTAATAGGGATAATAATTAGATAAAATATCATCTGGTTTTACAATAACACTGTGCAAAAATGCTTTTATACATGAATTATTGTTTGATGTTTATACGAGAATAATTAAATTTTAGATAAACACAAATAGTATATGAGTATGAAACATTGTTTACACAGATTATTTGTGTTACTTACATTCTATTTGAAATTGACCAAAGTATCTCTAAAAGCAAGTTTAATTAATTTTGATAGGTTGTATTATCCTTTTTCCGAGCTAATTTTATCTTTATAAGACATCTGGTTTAGACTTTAGAGGGTAATTTTATGAAAAAATCTTACGCATGCCAAGTGTACCATGTCACTGCACATCCTAATTAATTAACCAATGATATGCGTCTTTTTTTATTCTATTTTGATATGTTCTTGTATCGGTTTTTCTAACGTGTGTCCTAATTAAGGGCACACGATAAGAAGCTAATTACAGAAAGATTCTTGAGAACACATCATTAGAAATTGATGTGCAAGTTACTCGTAATATTTACTATAATTAATGATATAGCCTTGTAAATGTTAATCTAATTAGCTTCTTAATATGTGCCCTACAGACATATGTTAGAAAAACCATTCTTTTATTTATGACCAATGTTATTAATTTCAATTCTAGAGTCTGCAACGCCGTGAATCCGTGATATATTATATAAACGTAAAAAAATTCTGTAATTCTACATAAGTAGACAAAATAAAAGGCCAATCCGAATATATTTTTAAAATGATTAATAGCATTAAAACAATTTGTAAAATTAAGCAGGTTGTAAGATTGAAGTCGATGCTCATGGAAGTGAACAAGGGAAAACAAGTAACCGTGGCATACAAGGAAGTCTCTGAAATAGAACAAGTTGAAAGCACAAAGGTTGAAGCTCAAAGATGTAAGAAGCATGAAGAATTATCAGAAGGCATTTCCAAATTTGACCAATTTAATGAAGCCAACCATCTATACAACAATGTCAATTATTTTGGCTCTTTACCACCACATTATTTGGGTGCTTATTCTTAATCATGATCTTCATCTTTAATGCTGTGTTTTATTCTCTAAGTATTGTTTGTGATTGACAAGATAGTTTTAGGAATAGTGTTTCGTGTTTCTTAGTCGATTGAGTAGAGTAAGTCTTGTGTAAGACGATTGAGACAGCAGGACGGTGGTCATGGAAGTCGAAATCCGCT
>JAYMSF010000801.1:0-13884 GCA_036897335.1 Silene vulgaris | reverse complement strand
GAGCCGAGCTTTGACCGAGCCGATCTCGAGTAGCTCGCGAGCTGTCTCGTCTCATTAACACCCCTATCCACCATGCCAATGGTTTGTTCCACGATAGCAAATTCGAACTGAGGCCGTGAATAAAAATATATTGATGCTGCCCAAATCTCAATCGCCATTTTTAAACTATTCCACTTGGGTTATAAAAACTACGGAGTATATGTGACAATTGCAAATTCTTGTTTAAGACGGACCAAATATAAATATTCTTACAAATCATATGCTTTAACGAATATTAAAAAAAAAAAAAAGAAAAAGAAAAGTGGGGGCTATTTTCTCCCAACTTGCAAGGTACTTTCTAAACGTAGACTAAGCAATTTGGTGTTTGGAAAGGTACATGAAGCAATGAATACATATGGGGAAGGGTTTATGTGGTTAGAGTGTTAGACACTTAGACCATCCGCGGCCATGAGATTATTGTAATTGCAATGATATACGCCTTACCACAGAGAGACACCTTATTCCGCCTTACTTTTCAACATTCTTTTCGTAGAGGCCAAAGAAATGAGTTGGTATGAGACCACTCTAAGTGCAAATTAATGAAATGATCAAAAACCACTGGAGTCAAGACCTAAAACGACCCAAATGACTAGGTTTGATTGCAAGAAGGGAGAGTGCAAGTAATAGAAGGTTAAAGGCGTTGGTACGAAACTGAACCAAGACCAGAAATGAGAGTTGACATGTCCAGGTGCAACAGGCAAATCTGCAATTGCTTGCGTACAAAACGTAATAACATCTCATGTCATTCCGTTTGTTGAAGTTCTTTCTTGATCAATCGAAGTATATATGTCATGCAGCGAGTAACGTGAAACCACCCAAAATTATAACGTATTCCTCAAACATTATAGGGCCAATAGGTTAGTCTCGATGTAAGAAACACCTCAAATAAGTTTCTGAGATGAAGTATGACGTATTACTCCTCAGATTTCAGAAGGGAGAAAAGACATTCATGAAATATAGTCGGAAACATTACATAAATAAGATGTCGTTTATGTTGAGTTTTGCAAGGAATAACACATACCAGAAGATCTGAAAAGATGTCCCACATTCTCAAATCTGTAATATCTGCATTTCAGTCACACCACAGCGACAACATACGCATTCCAAGCATCTTGTTGCTGAAAACTCGAGACCTCTTCGTATTTATCATCTCGTGAGGTACCAAATCCCCGGATGCTTCTGTTTGTCTCAGTATCAGGCATTTCTCTTATCCAAAAATGAACCCTTTTAAATCCAGCTTCTTCCAAACAGTCCCTTATCTCAGGCAAGGACCATCTGCAAGTCACGAACGGCAGTAGGAACTTAATATCTAGTGTATCCAATAACTTGAATCATAAAGGCAGACGGCAGTAGGAACTTAAGGTCTAGTGTATCCAATAACTTAAATCATAAATCAACGGTACGACAATACTTAATAGGAGTAGTTAATACTACCTCAACAGCTACACAAATATCCGCGCAACAGCTCCTAACTTTGTTTTCGTTAACCAAAATTAGGGGAGCAAATTTTATTTGACTTAGAAAAAGGTAGCTTTTACCGCCACAAATCAAATGGGGTGCTAAGAGATGAGGAATGAACATGACTTACAGCCTCCAACTATAGGAGAAAGCATTGCGTATTTTCTTCTGTGGCTTGTGCAGCTGGTAATGGAGACTAATTCTGGTCATACGCTGAACCACATCAAATCCTGCTTGCTCCCAGGTATACTGCACGCATGTGTATACAGATGGATAGTATCAGGACACGGAAATAAAGACATGAATATCCCTATCTTAGGAACTTAGGCCCCATCCAAATGTTACTACTTTCTCTATTCCATCAGGCTGTATATATTTACTATCGGAACAAAGTTCTCAGAAAAGCAAATCTCGAGAGAAAGGACTCGAATTACAAGTTCAACCCCTCTGAATAATTGCATGCCTAATTGACTAGCCTATGAACCAGAACCAGATTAGAAGTATGCAACCTTGATAGACAAATACATACCGTAAAATTGGGGAATTTTCGCCGGAGCTTTAATTCCTGCTCAGATGAGGTACCACCGTATAGATCCATGGCAAATATGCCACCCTTTTTAGACAAAGAATCACGCGCATGCTTGAAATATAGAACGAGCTCTTTTCGTTTATGCAGGCAGCAACAGCTGTAGTTGAAAGCACAAATAATATCCCTTTCAGACGATGGCACTGAAGACACTTCTTCTGAAGTATCATGGGTCACATCTTTAGCTTCGTCGATGGTAACTTTTTGAATGAGATCCTCAGGAGTTGATTTAACTAGTCTAACTTCACGAGGCTGCAGAACATTTCCATGGAAGAGGGAGATTCTGGAGCTATTGTCACTACCAACATCCTCAAAATTGTGTTCCATGCACCACACTAGTGCTTCAAGGTCCAGATCCACACCTACAGCAGTTCTCCGGGAGTCACTCTTTAGCCACTCTGTACTGTTACGCATAAGGTATATACTTAGAATAGATCAGCATATACAGCATTTGACATTGATTATAATTTGAAACATTCCCTACAGAGAAACACTAAGTGTACAAATCTAATGCTATGTAAAGTGTTCAAGAAGGCTTATGATATCTAAGTGCTGAAGTGTTCTGCATTTTACCATATGTAACTGTGTAAATGCCTTGCAAGATGTATTTCACCATATGTAGCTTAGTGTGCTCCAAATAATGTAATACTCGTATATGATTTTTAAATCATCATTAGTTATTACGTCCATCCCAAATTAATATTTGAAAAGCTATTTTCCCAGAAACATTTTTATAAACTTGGAACCATTGCATATTGTGATAAAATAGCGTTCAAGTCGACATCATTTTACCACTATAGTCAAACGAGGACAATATAAACGGAATGCATGGAGCATTAAGCAGCCTGATTAGGAAGCAATGGTGACTGCCTTGTTCGCAACAATCAACATATATTCCATATACGTCGGAGTTCCAAGCACCACAAGGTGTAGGGTCTACACCTAGACCTCATTGACTTCTTAAGGCACTACGGTAAATGTTGTTGCCATTGTAGAAAATCATATTATGAACCACAACAATCTAAAAAAGACGACAGCTTAATGACTCTAAAGTAACGATGTAGTTTACCTGAGAAGAGCAGTGCCACAAAAGTCTTCCTGGAGATGAAGAGGAGCCCTCCCTCCAACATACATCAAGAAGAACTTCTGCAAGTAGCTTATGTCCCCTTTTGGTGACTACAACAAACAAATTACATCAGAAATGAGTATACTATTCAGCAAATTCATAATACCAAGCAATACCCCAGTCTAAACCCCGTTCCTTAAAAGGGCACAGATTTCTACGCTCCACCATATAACTTACAAATTACAAATTCACATACGAGATGGTCTCGTACATAGGAAGTATAGCTAGCCTGAGTAAATAATGACTCCAATCTAAAACCCAATATTACAACTTCGCATACGAGACAGTCTAGCTATTGTGACTGTGTGAGTAAGCCATGACCCCAATCAAAACCCATCAGGGCACTAATTTCTACCCTCCTATAATTTACACATTACAAATTCGCATACGAGAAAGTCTCATTTTAATAACAGGTAGCTAGTGTGGGCAAATAATGACCTCAATCTAAAACTCAATTTACGCCATTACAATTTCACATATGAAACGGTCTCATACAATACCCGAATATAAACCCCATCATTAAATCCTTAAAGGCCACTGCTTTCTACCATCCCCCATATAATTCACACATTAAAAATTCTCATACGAGACGGTCTCATAAATACTGCCTACTTATGACTCCTATAACAATTGGACAATAAAGAACACAACTTTCTACCTTACCCCATATAATTTACACTATAACAAATTCTCATACGAGACGGTCTCATAGGATACTCCAATCTAAAACCTATCATTAAATCTTTAAAGGGCACTACTTCCTATGCTCCCCCATATAATTCCCACATTATAAATTCTCATACGAGACGGTCTCATACATAATGACTACTACTATAAAAATTGGACACTAGAGAACACAACTTTACACTAATTATCAAAAAGGGTAGCTAGTATCAGCAATCAAACCTGAACAGATTGCTGATAAAGTGAGAATTTGGACGGAATTAGGGTTTTATTATGATTTTTTGGGTCAATTTCTTCTTCATTATTAACTTCAACTTCTTCATTTTCTTCTGAATCATCATTTGATAAGGAAATAGAAGGTGGGAGATTCTCAGATTGATTAGTAAAGTTGTAATCTTCATCATCTGAAGCTAAGTATGAATTTCTTTGACGAGCTGAAGGTTTTTGTTGATGTCTTTGCTTCTTGCTGTTCTTCCCCATTTTTTTCTATGCAAGTTTTCTGAGTGTTTTGAGTGAGGTGCTATGGGGTTTTGACTTTTTAAAGGGTTTTGTCAATTTTGTGAAAATTTTGGTTTGTTTGGGGGGATTTGGGCAATCTAAAATTTGAGTCTTGCTCGTAACCGTGCTAAGTTATAACGAAGGATGATATACATTGGACTTGGGTCAGCTTGGTTCGGCTCGGTCTAACCGGTCGGTTATATGGGTTAAAGGATTATGCGATTCGAGAGCATGTGTTAAAGGATTATACCGATTCAGCGGTACTTTAAGTCATACTTCATCCTAGGGTTGTAATGATTGGAATACTCTCGCCGAGCACCCCATATCGGCTCTATCAAAGCTTTGCTCGGGCTAGAATATTATGCAGCTCGAGCATGTATGCTAGCCTGTTTGGGGGTGTCATTGCTGATGGTCCAGCCTATATCAGCCTCGTCAAACTAGCTTAAGGCAAGCTTGATCGGTTCAGCCAATCCCAGGAGCCATTCGATACAAAAGTGAGTCAATGAATAATATAATGTCCAACCGAGTGCCATTCAAACTCACAATTTCCACAAAATCTCATTGAAGACACACCATATCCGTCACAAATGAAGACGGATAGAACTTAAAACATTTTAGGCTCGACAAGTTTCAAGCCATTATCGTTAACAAATCTCGAGCTCAGATCCGACTCGATTACATACCAACTTGATCCGTTAATTTACTCGGAAAACGGAGGAACTTTCCTCTTCTACAAAGCTCTCGTTTTCGAATCCAATCACCAGCTCACTCACCTCCAATCAAAAGTCCTCCATATTCCCCGATCATCTTTCCCTAATTTCCCAATTTTTCCCCGATTCACATGTAACCCTAACCCTAATTCATACAATCCCCAAATCAATTCCTCCGAAATGTACAGCAACTTCAAAGAACAAGCAATCGAGTACGTCAAACAAGCAGTAACCGAAGACAATGCCGGAAATTACGCTAAAGCCTTCCCTCTTTACATGAACGCGCTTGAATACTTCAAAACTCATCTAAAATACGAGAAAAACCCGAAGATCCGTGAAGCGATCACTCATAAGTTCACGGATTACCTCCGTCGGGCCGAGGAAATCCGGGCGGTGCTCGATGAGGGTGGCGGGTCGGGTCCTGGACCGACTGGGGGTGATGCGGCGGTCCAGGCTCGGCCTAAGGGGAAGCAGAATGGCGGCGGAGAAGGCGGTGGCGGAGATAATGCTGAGAAGGATAAATTACGAGCTGGGTTGGACTCGGCGATTGTGAGGGAGAAGCCGAATGTGAAGTGGAACGATGTGGCGGGGCTGGAAAGCGCGAAACAAGCGCTTCAGGAGGCGGTTATCTTGCCTGTTAAGTTTCCCCAGTTTTTCACTGGTATTGTTTTGATCACCTTCTCTTATGAAGTATAAAATGATTGTATGTATAATGTATATGGTTTTCGGTTTGAAATTTGGATGAATTGTTGTTTATTTAGCTGAATTTTGAGTAATTTAGCTGAAATTCAAGTGAAATATGTCATAGGGAGCATAATGTAGCCGAGGTTTGATCTAGTCCCTTTGTCCACGTGAATTGTTTACGTTTGTTCGTTGTTTCTTTTGTTGAATTCGAGGAATGAAACAAAAGCACATGGTTTTGTAAGGGCTATATGGTAAAGTAATAAGGTAAAAACATATTACTAAATAAGGAAATGTAAAGAAATAACTCAGTCACGGATATATGGAATTCGTCAAGAATTGAGCGGGACCGAGGGAGTAACAAGAACATTGTTGAATCACGGTATAGATTCGTTGTATTTAAGTAGATACTTGGTGACTTGGTGTTGGTTGATATGGATTTGTTGTACTTATGGGGCCTTGCTGAAGTGATTAGTTGGATTTGCTCACTTGGCATGCCTTTGATGCCTGTGATAGCGGGACATGTTAGTTTGGATGTTGAATACAACTTGGTTGTATTGAACTTGTTGCTGTAGTAGTAGTTTATGCTTGTGCGTTTTGCCCTTTTTATGGGATTGAGGAGCACATGCTAGATTTGGTATGGTTCAAACCATAAAATACTTCGGCATGAGTACTTTTGTGCCGCATGGATCTCTTTATTGATGATCTCATTGAGTTTAGACTTTTAGTGTCTTAGTCATAGCCTCATATAACTTAATGGAGAGAGCCATATGGGAGTGAGCGTGCTATGTTAGTGTGTATCGATGTGTAGGGCAGAATTTCTACCAACATGCTATGTGGATTTGCCTGGTATGGGGAGATGTGTTCACTTTTCTTTTTTTATAATGAATATATCACTTACAGTCTTCACATTTAATCTTGACAGAGTTCAGGCATTTTTTTACATTTAGCTTTTTGAAAAAATGACCTAGCGTTGTACATGGACATGCACCCATGTTCATAAAATTATAATAGAGGCCAAGTAACACTTAATTAACACCAAAGGTCCTTTGGTTCGTTCTCATTTTGTGATAGGTTCATAGGACTTTCAGATTTGGATGAAATACGGCTTTTCTTTGGCCGCAGGACTTCTAGGAATAATCTGGATGCAGGCAGTTTAGTTATAACATGCTCTGGTCTTGTGCAGGTAAGAGACGACCATGGAGAGCATTTCTTTTATATGGACCGCCTGGAACAGGAAAATCGTATTTGGCAAAGGCTGTTGCAACTGAAGCAGACTCGACTTTCTTTAGGTAAACATGTGTATGTGATCATAAGTAGTATCATTGCTAGATAATTAGGGGTTACTTGTGCAGCAGAGTGTTCCCTCGAGATGAATGCATTTTAGCTAATGAAGCCTCATATCATCATCATCATCTATCTTTTGTCATGTTCATTTTGTGCTAAATTTGGTTGCGATTATCTGCATTTGACTTTACCCGCAGCGGTATTGATATCATGGCTGGCTAATAGCTACACGTTGAATTTCAGACTTGAGTGTTTCCCGGTAGCTTTAATGTTGTAGGCCTTATTTGATTGTTTGGAAACTATGGGTACGAATCAATTGTTTTTACCTCGTAACGTTTTGTTAGACACAGAAATCTTTATGATGTTCAGTCAAAGTTGATAACCAAAGGCTCTTTGGAAAGGGGCTTCACTGCTTGGCAACTGATAAGATACCGACTCTTCATTTTTACTCTGAGCACTGCAGTTTTATTCTTCTGCCTTCGGATTTATTTTGTTTTGCTGTTGCCTAATATCTGTGTGGGTACACCATTATGACGAGAGTATACACTTGCCGTGGTTTGTCATCTCAGGATTGGGGGATGCAGGGATCATTCGTTAGTCTTAATGTTATTGTTAGAAGCAGCTAGGTGATCCTTATAGATTTGGGAATGAATTAGTCCTCTGACTCTTCTTTAGCTTGCCTAATAACTTCGTGGGTACACGATTATTACGATAGTATACAGTTGCTGTGGTTTGTCATCTCAGGATTGGGGGATGCAGGGATCATTCTTTAGTCTTAATGTTATTGTTAGAAGCAGCTAGGTGTTCCTTATAGATTTAGGAATTAATTAGTCTTCTGACTCTTCTTTAGATGCTAAGGTTGCGCTAATTGGTGTCTGCCGTGTCTAGTGGCTCTACAAAGGACTCTTTTCGGTTTGAAATTGTCAAAATGTGTATACACTGTCCTGCTGTGAGCCTGTGACTATCTGGGATCCGTTCATGGAGTTTTCTGTCCTTTTTCATGCGGACGTTGCATTTTTATTTCAAAGTTAACCCTAGTGATCTCGGTTACTTGTAAAAATTTAATATGTACTAGTAAAGATTCTTAATATTTTATATGATGTTGAATGATTGTTGATTGTTTTTCTCCATTTTTTTTTTTCCTCCTGTTGTCCTGTCAACCCTCTCTTTCTTCACATTTTGCTATCCTCGTGATCCTCAACTCTTCATTGTTGCTGTCTCAGCGTTTCTTCCTCGGACTTGGTCTCAAAGTGGATGGGGGAAAGTGAAAAGTTAGTCTCAAACCTTTTTCAGATGGCTCGTGAAAGTGCTCCCTCTATTATTTTCGTTGATGAAATAGATTCATTATGTGGTCAGAGAGGAGAAGGGAATGAAAGTGAAGCTTCCAGACGTATCAAGACAGAGCTCCTAGTGCAAATGCAGGTGAATTTGCTATAAACTGAGCTGTATGCCTGTATAGATTGCTATATAAGTTTTTCTTTGGTGTGCTGTATTTATACATGTGATTGCGTTGTTTACAAGGTAGCTTATTATCTGTTCTTATATTAGTGCCATCAAACGCTCTATTTCCCATCCTCTTAACGCTTTTGGCATCAGTCAGTTGTAAGTATGCTGGTTATGCTTATTAGCTTATAGCGTCTTGTTGCCTTTGATTTTTTTTTTGGCTTACTACACTATGTCTGTATGACTTATGTTAATATAGAGTCATCATAAGGATGCCCTTACTTCAATGATTTTGATGTGCCAACAAATGTGGTCTTAGCTTTCTGGTTCTCTGGTCTCAATAAGGATGACTAAAGACCTTTTCACGAGTTAGCAGTAGTTAGTTTTCCGTTCTATTACATTTGCTAGCCAGCAAATTAACATTGAATAGCTGGAGATCTTATGAATTTGAGTCGTATTGCAATCAATTTTTTGGATAATTTGGATGAAGTTTTTGTTTATTTATGTTATTGCTTTTGCTGTTTTATGCCTTTTTAGGGTGTAGGACACAATGATGATAAAGTTCTTGTTCTTGCCGCAACTAACACCCCATACGCTCTTGATCAGGTAATTTTTTTTATTAAAAGGACAGATTTCCTCCCATTTTGTATAGTAATATTTTGGTGGATAAACGTATGTATGTTACGTGCAGGCCATCCGACGACGTTTTGACAAGCGTATATATATTCCACTACCAGATCAGAAGGCGCGGCAGCATATGTTCAAGGTTTGTGATTTCTTTATAGTCAAGTCCTCCCTCTCCTCCCCATGTTCTCGATTCTAATGGAGCCAAGGACTTATTGTTCTTTGGTTATCGACTAGGAGTAAATAGAGCAAAATGACTCACTGAATGTTGCTGCGTTTCTTATTTTAATTGAAAATTAAGTCACACTATGCAATTCTCGACGTAATTTTCATTATAACTTAATTGGAAACAGTTTCTTTGTGCCCTTAATACAAGGGTAAGACTGTGTGAGGAGATAGTTGTCTCTCTAGCTACAGTTCTATTATTTGCTTATGGTCTTATGGATTGTGATGGAAATTGGAATGAAGCGAAAATGACTCATTAGACTAGTTATGTTTCTTATTGTGAAGTAACAATCATTCCATACAATTTTCTACAAGATTTTCATCATAGGTCATCTGGAAATTGCCTCTATGTGTTGAACCCTACACGGGTAAAGTTGGTTACATCCATTCCCACCCTTACCTCGCCATTGGCAGGAGTTGTTGTAGCACTGGGGTAATTTAAGTTGTTCTTTCTTTATGTATTCCCTTGATTGCTCTCATATTTGAATGGTATATGTTCATCTGCTTTCTTTTGTTCTATTGTATCCAGGTTCATCTTGGAGACACTCCTCATGACTTGACTGAGAGTGACTTTGAATTCTTAGGCCGTAAAACAGAGGGGTTCTCTGGTTCAGATATATCAGTTTGTGTAAGTGACGCTACAAATATGTTGCTGTTTCGTTGACATTCTGTTGTCATGGGTTCTTCACCCTTCTGTACACGCTATGGAGCTCTGTAGAAATTTTGAATGTGCTATAGTATTTCTTATTATGTGTCTTAATTATGTTCTAAAACCTGCCAACAGGTCAAGGATGTACTTTTTGAACCTGTTCGTAAAACCCAAGATGCCATGTTCTTCTACAAGACAAAAGATGATATATGGATTCCTTGTGGGGCAAGGCAGCCGGGTGCTGTGCAAACGACCATGCAAGATCTTGCGGAAAAAGGACTTGCTGCTAAGGTATGCTGTGTGTGTATATAATTATTTGATTAGTGCCCATTCATCATCGATTTTCCCTTCGTGACCATGAGTAATTGAAGTTCTGATCGGAGTGCTATAATACCCATTCTCCATCTAGTCTTGGATTAGGGCCCTCTATCACTCATATCAGACAGAAGTTTGTGCCGGTTTCTAACTCCCATCACTTCTTTGTGGCTTTGTGCACGCACGCATATCTTTTCAAAGGCAACAAAAATCATGTGTTTCTCTGGGTGTATAATTACTGAATAAAACTAGTTTAGGAGATCGTATCGGAATGAAGTTTGTGCCACTTTCTAAGTCCTATAGCTCCTTTTTGGCTTTGCGCAATGAAATAATTGTGCAGGCATCTCCCTTCAAAGGTAACAAAAATTACGTGGATCCCTGGGGTGATTCACTATTGAATCGCTAGTTTAGGAGAGGATTACACTGGTGTTGAAAAAAGAGAAGCAGTCCAATGGTATAATATAAGAATTGAATACAACTAGCGGGTATTACAATATTAGTGGGTGTTGTAAGTTGTAACTAGGTTACTGGTAAATTCATTAAGGGGCGGTAAGGGCTTGGAAGATGGAACAAAAATTGGAGGGGCCCGAGATTTGAACCACAGACATGTTTAAACTAGTGCGAGACCACATGCTTATGTACTCCTTACCAAAATATAACAGGAGTCTAAAAGAGCCGGGGTTAGGCCGCTCCCTATCCAAGAGAAGATTTACCTCTGCTTGTGGCCTCAACGATTCCAGAAGAAAACGTTACATGAAGCTTGAATGTGGAATTTAAAAATATGTGACTATTTGCTTGTGGCAATGGTTCTGACCTTCTGATCTCGTATCGCAGCATTCCTGCTTTTTATATTCTACAAAATTTTATCTTGCGAATATGCTAGCGAGGCTTGTACTTTTGACTTGGTTAATTGCTTTTGTAGATACTTGCCTTTGTAAGCCATCAGTTACAAAACATTTTTCATCCTCAATTCACAAAGCATTTTCCATCTTCAAGTCTATTCATGCTATATTTACAGATTGTTCCACCCCCGATTGCAAGAGTCGACTTTGAGAAGGTACTTGCACGGCAGAGGCCAACTGTCAGCAAATCCGACCTTGGTGTGCACGAGAGATTCACACAAGAATTCGGAGAAGAAGGCTGATCTTAAAGTGCAGGATTGCGATTTTGGCGTGAGGAGTAATTCTTCCCTTGGCCGGCTTGCGTTGAAGAAATATCGTCAGAACTCAGAAGTCCTTGGATCTTGAGTTGAAATTCAATTTGTGAAGCTTAACTGTTAATGTTATAGCTCCAACCTTGTTGAAACAAAGCTCTGCAATTGTGCATTATTTTATTTTCCGGTTACTTTTGTGTATAATAGCCTCATGCTTGGCACTGGATGTTGATAACCATTGTACTGTATCTGTACAAATTACAGGTTACTCGTATTTAATTTCACCTTCTTTATCTAGTACCCTCATGCTCTCATGGATTGCCCTTTGAATTCTTGATGTATGTATATGTTCAATTTTACGTCCTGTACGATGATGCACGTAATTTCTCAAGAGGCTATCTAAGTAGTATCATTGTTCGATTGGCAAGTCTTTTCTTTCGAACCCATGGCAGTGTGAGCCAACACAACTTTCTCAAAGGGATGGTTTGTGTGAGACTTAGTCGACTACGGAATACTTCGCTTGTTTTTGTTGATCAATGGTAGGTGATGAAATATTGAACGGAGTACTAGTTGTTAATGTACCAAACACAAACCAGTGATTCATAACTCCGGTATTACTTTTCTTGGCTCGTTAGTATAGATTTGTCAAAATCGAC
Organism: Silene vulgaris; assembly: GCA_036897335.1. NCBI lineage: Eukaryota > Viridiplantae > Streptophyta > Magnoliopsida > Caryophyllales > Caryophyllaceae > Silene > Silene vulgaris. The sequence continues at coordinate 1,750 of JAYMSF010000801.1, read as the reverse complement.
GAGCCCAAAACTCTTTATCTTTCCCATCTTGTGACTTACACGCTCATTCTATTGCGAGGTGAGTCGTGACTCATGAATAGGGATGACTATGGACCTGAACATGACGAACAAGTGTTGGATTTTTTTTATTTCCCCAGGTCTAATATAAATTTTGCAGAAAATTCACGTAGTACCCCAAAACTTTGCCACTTTCCACATGAATACATGATAGCTAGTATTTTAAGTTTGTGTAAATGATGTTCTCCATGTTTGATTTTCATGCACAATATACCATTTTTTTCACTATAAAAAAAACTCTATTGAGCATAACTCCTGGACCGGAATTCAGAATCTGCCCATTTTTTTTCTAAATTAATTAACTCATCATAATCTCCAATTTGAGAAAAAAAAAATTGTAGATTGACATTTTATAGGGTTTTTTTTTTAAACGAAAATCTCAAATCAACCATATATTCGATCTTAATTTTCCGAATGATCATTTTCGTTTTATCAATTTATAGATCTCACAGAGGTCATCAATTTGAAAACAAAAATTAGTCAATTCCGATTCATGGTCTATGATTTATGCTCAATTGAAAATTTTAAGAACGATAAAAAAGGCACGTTGTGTTTGAAAATCAAATCTCAAGGATATCATGTGCACAAACTTACAAAGTTGGGTACCATCATGCAAAGTAATAAAGTTTAGGGGTAGCAAGTGAATTTTCCTTAAATTTTGTTGGCATAAAAAATGAATCTAAATCTCATCCTCAGATTTTAGTAACGCATAATATAAAACGACAAAATTTCATGAATTCAGGTCAAATCTCTTGGAACGTTTACTGCAAAGATTTAAATAGGGATACTATATTTAGCGAATCTTACATTACACCTCACACATTCGAACTATGTCCTTTTGTCGTATTATTAAACCAAAGTTTAAATTCGATCTTTCTCCATCACATACTCGCTTGCAGAGGTGTCCCCAAGGGGGGTGCAGTGGGTGCAGCTCCACCCCCAAAATACGTAAAATTTAGTGTAATAGCAGTACATATCAATTCAAGTGGTTCAATGATAGAGTGCAATTGCTAAGATTTTAGTAACGCATAATATAAAAAGAATTTTACGAATTCAGTCAAAACCCTCAGAACGTCTATTTAAAAGATTTAGATAGAGATACTATATTTAGCGAATCTTACATTACACCTCACAAACTACGTCCGTCGTATTATTAGACAGAAGTTTAAATTCGACCTTTCTCCATCTTCAAACATACTCATTTGCCATATGCCCATATAGTTCTCCTTTAAAACCGCCACACTCCTTATAGTTATTTTTCCTTCTTACTCCTAAGCTTCCAAACAACAGGACCCGACTCGACCTAACCCGAACTCGATACCAAACCAATTTTTAGATCTCCCACTTCCCAAGCAAATTACTACTACTGCGACGGCCAACTTTGATACTAACCCTTCCTCCTCCTAATTTCTACTCTCTCACTCTGTGCAAATAAAAACCCAGATATTTTACTCAAATCTCAATTTATTCGACCGTTAGACATAACCTATACCTCAAAGTTCACAACTTTATTCCCAATTTTACTTTCCATGTTTGTTAATTTTAGGGTTTAAACCCAGTAATTTTGTTGTTATGGGTTTTTTGTTGTTGATTAAATTAGTGGGTAATTAGTAATTAGTTTAGAAAATAAAAGTAGCCATGATTGCTGAAAAACCTAGTTGGATTAGACATGAAGGTATGCAGATTTTCTCCA
>JAYMSF010000800.1:0-13884 GCA_036897335.1 Silene vulgaris | reverse complement strand
TAATTGGGTATTTGCATACTCGACCCAATATTAACATAAACGTAATCCCGACTCAACATGTATGACGTAATTCACTTGGTTACCCTTACGATATTGCGATGCTATAAAATAATAATACTAATATCGATAATATAATTTACGGGGTATTACAGTCACAAAACAGATAATTGTAGAAGGGCGGCTATAAGGGCTAATAGATATGTGCAGCCAAAGCCTGTGAGGCAAGTCTAGAAGCCTAGGCAAGGAGGAGCACAGGAGTCTCGTGTGGACCCTAAAGAATTTCCTGCCCTGCCTGTTTCTGGTAGAATTGTCTCTAGTGCTCGGGCTGTGACAGCTACACCAGTCATTACCCCTGCTCCTGTAAATCAGGGCACTCTCTACACTCCTGCCAGGGTGATAACCAGGATGACTAGGCATGAGTCAAGAGTTGTAGCAGGTAAGGAGGCTGAATTTTCTGTAGCCTTTAATGAGGAGCTATCTGAGGCCTCAAATGTTGCTGAAATGGTTGATAAAGGAGGGGGTGGAAGGAATTCTGCTTCTCCCAATGATTAGAATGGGTGTATGGAATATTAGGGGCCTGAACAGTGAAAATAAACAAAAAAATATTAAGTGGTTTCTTCATCAAAATGATGTTGACCTGTTTGGGCTCCTGGAGACTAGGGTTAAACCTGGTTCTCTAAATAGGGTAAGCAATAATGTTTGTTATGGTTGGGATTTTATTACTAATACTAATGTTCATCCAGGAGGTAGGATCTGGGTGTTATGGAATAAACTTAAGGTGGATGTTAGGATGATTGAAATGGAGGAGCAGTTCATTCATGTTAATGTGAGGATGTTACAGGCTGGTGGTGACTTCATTGCTACCTTTGTGTATGCCTTTAATAGTATAGAAGGTAGAGTGCCTCTATGGAATGGACTTACTAGATTGTGTGTGAATGGACCCTGGATTGTTCTAGGTGATTTTAATAATGTCCTGTTTGCTAATGAAAGACTGGGGAAGCTGGTGAGGGATGTTGAAATGGTTCCTTTCCAATCCACTGTTACTAATTGTGATCTGCATGATATGAAAACTACTGGAGCTTTCTTCACATGGAACAATAAGCAACCTAGTGCTACTAGAGTTTTTAGCAGAATTGATAGAGTTCTTATCAATGGTGACTGGTTGAATTGTTGGTCTGACTGGGTGGCTCATTATCAACCTGAGGGTGACTTTTTATCATTGCCCATGTGTAATATCTCATGGGGAGGTTAGCAGAGGTCACAAGAAACCTTTCAAGTTTTTCAATATGTGGACTAAAGTGGAAGATTATGCTGCCAATGTTTCTGAACATTGGAATGTCCTAGTCAGTGGAACTCCAATGTTTAGGGTTGTCAGGAAACTTAAGATGCTGAAGGCCAAACTGAAATGCTTGAACAAGGACATTTTCTCTGACGTGGAGAGGAATGCAGATGTGGCATACACTATGATGATTGAGAGCCAAATGCAGCTGCAACAGGACCCAACTAATACTGCATTGATGGATAAGGAATACCAGATCAGAGAATCTTATCAGCTCCTAAATAATGCAAGGCTTGATTACTTGAGACAAAAGGCCAAATGCACTTGGGCAAAGGAGGGAGATGTTAATACTACCATGTTTCATCAAGCCATTAAGCAAAGACAGATTTATAATAAGGTACTGTGTATTGAGAATAGCTCTGGAATGGTTTGTCAGGAGCCAGAGGACATTCTTCAAGCTTTTGTGGACTTTTATAAAGAGCTTTTGGGTACAAGTGCTCCAACTTCTCAGTTCTATAGGCATATTGCTTCTCAAGGACCAGTTGTGGAGGAAAGTGAATGGGATGGGATGTGTGCTATTCCTACAGAGGAGGAGATTAAGAGGACTCTGTTTTCCATCCCAAATGACAAAAGCCCTGGGCCAGATGGATATACTAGCTGTTTTTTCAAAGTAAGCTGGGAGGTTGTTAGAGGAGATATTTGTCTGGCCATAAAGGACTTCTTCACTAGTGGAAAATTGTTGAAACAAATTAACAGCACCAATCTTACTCTGATTCCCAAAGTGGATAACCCTAAAACTGTCAAGGAGTTCAGACCTATTGCATGCTGCAATGTTGTGTACAAAATCATTTCCAAAATTCTATGTAATAGGATTAGTGGTTGCCTTCCTTTACTTATCAACCCTGCCCAATGTGCTTTCATTAAGGGCAGAAGCATTATTGGTAATATACTTATGAGTCAGGATCTTGTGAGACTGTATACTAGGAAGTGTGTATCCCCAAGATGCATGATGAAAGTTGATCCGAGGAAAGCATATGATTCTATTGAGTGGGTGTTTGTTGATCAGATGCTTGATGCCTTGCACTTTCCTCCCCATTTAATCGAGTTAATCATGGTCTGTGTCAGGACAACCAGCTTCTCAATTGGACTAAATGGAAATATCCATGGGTATTTCCCAGGGTGCAGAGGGCTTCGTCAAGGAGATCCAATGTCTCCTTTGTTATTTACTATCTGTATGGAGTATTTGAGTAGGTTACTGGACTTTGGAAGTGGTCTGTATGGATTTCTTTTTCATCCTCTTTGCACACAGCTTAGGCTCACTCATCTGATGTTTGCAGATGACCTCTTGCTGTTTTGCAAAGGGGATGTCAAGTCTGTGTGTATCATTATGGAGATGTTCAAAAGGTTTTCCAATGCATCTGGACTGAATAGTAATGCTGATAAGTCAGATTTCTACTGTAATGGAATGGAGCCTGGTTTGGCTAATAGCATCCTCCAGGGGACTGGTTTCAAGAAGGGGGAGTTGTCTTTTAAATATTTAGGGGTAACAATCTCACATAAAAGACTCACCAAAGTGGATTGTAATATTCTGGTGGATAGGATGATTAAGAAGATAAGGGGATGGAATAGCAGGAAGATCTCATACTATGGAAGATTGGTGCTTGTAAAGTCTGTCCTGGCCACAATTCACACGTATTGGTCTTAGATTTTTGTGTTGCCCCATAGGTGTGATGGACAGAATACAAGTCTTATGTCGTACTTTCTTATGGAAGGGTAGTGATAAATACTCCAAAGCCCCTCTAGTTGCATGGAATGTGTTATGTAAACCTAAGGTGAATGGTGGTCTAGGCTTACTGGATAGCAAAATCTGGAACATTGCTGCAATTGGGAAGCTTGTTTGGTGGATTGCTACCAAACAAGATCACTTATGGATCAAGTGGGTGGATAACATTTATTTGAAAAGTGCCTCTTGGATGGAATACCAGCCTACTTTATCTAGTTCCTGGTCCTGGAGAACAATTTGTGGAGTTAAAGAAAAGATGAGAGGAGGATATGTGAATGGCAAATGGAGAGGTTTAAATGATCAATATACTATTGCAGATGGGTATGAATGGTTAATGCAGTAGCCAAATCAGACACTTCCATGGTGCAAGATGGTTTGGTGTAGATACAATGTTCCAAAATGGTGTTTTACTATGTGGCTAAAGCAGCATCAAACACTACTTACCTTAGATAGGCTGCTCAAAATGGGATTGGATGTTCCAAGTGACTGTTTTCTGTGTAGGAGTGCTCCTGAGACCAATGAACATCTATTTAAGGATTGTATCTTTACACAAAAATGCTACCAGATTCTTGCAGACTGGCTCCATATCCAGTCATGTGATTTCTCAAATTGTGATAATGTTCTGAAGTTGAGGGGTGTTTCGTTGATGAGCAGACAAATTGTTATGGCAGCTGTGGTTGGTGTAATCTATGGAGTTTGGCAATGCAGGAATGTGGCCAGAATTGATGGTTATGTTCAGAGACCTGGGACTATGATGCAGCAGGTTCAACAAGGTTACAAGTTTCGTGTGCAGAATCTGTTCCATGGAGTAATGAAGAGTGCAGATAGGGCTTGGTGTAGTATAGCTGGCATTATGTAAACTCGTTATATATATTGCTTTGATATGCTAAGATGTAATGGGCTCATATGAGTGCCAAAATGTGAAACTGTTGTATGATGGGTAGTCCATTTGGACTTGGTTTTAATAGAAGTTAACATTTCACCAAAAAAAAAAAATATGTTTCACTTCTTGGAACGAAGTTGTTAACGACCAAAAAAATGTTTTACGTATTCGAAATTGGAACTAAAAAAATGTTCTAACTAACTTTTTTGAAGTTGATGAACTTACGTGCTTGAACAATCCCACTTTCTTTCACATCTAGTAGTACTACATGTCAGGCTAAGAACTCTCACAACAAATTTCTTTCAAGTTTGGAGACGCTGATCCGTAAGCAAGTCAGTAAGTCACCATTTAGCTAAAAGAAATAAAGTTTTAGAAAGAGTTTTAAAACATCTAAATAATGTGAAATACTTAATTAAAGTAGCAATAGTTCATTTTTTTCAACTAGAGATTTGACTTTCCTTTGCCTAATGTTCATGGGTAAGCCAAAGAGACCCACGCGAGTTTGATAAACGCCTAACTCATTACCAATTTTATCTTGGAATTGAGGGTCTGGAACCAATTTTGCGATACAATCATACAAACCCTTCATCACTTCTTCACAATTTGATTTCAGTGTTACCATAATAGATTTTGGGATTTAGAAAGTAGCCTACTAAAAAGGACGATGAAGCTGCCCACCTTCGATCAATCATCTAGAATGCATGCATGTATTCGTCCTATTTGTTTCCAAAGTTGTTGGCACTTGGCAATGGCTTCCTTAGCCCTATCCATGGCCTCATATTGTAATATCCCAATTAAAAAGACTATTATTAAATAATATATATACTCCTTTTATATATCTCTTAGTTTGTACTCCGTATGACATATTATTAACTTCTTTATATACATATTTTAACCATATTTTTACCATGCTATTGGATGAGAATAAGAGTACTTATCACACAACAAATAGATAAGGACCAAGAACATTGAAGTTCCTACGTGGTAGTATGTAGAATGCATGCATTACTTAGCCACTAAGATAGAAAAGGAGAAATTCAATTTGGAGTCGTTGAAGATAGACCGACTTAATATGGCTATAAATATAGCCTAAGAATTCATTATTATTTTCATATAATCAACTCAGACTTACGAGAGAAAAGAGAGAAGGACAAAGGGCATATAGTTCATACACTACGTCTATTACTATGGATTCATAATAAAGGTATGATTTCGGGATCATTCGTTGTAGAAATAAATAATAATGTAGTGATTATTGACGAATGTAGCTAGTACGACCACTATATATGAATGGATTGACGAATGTAGCTTTCTTCAAAGATATCTTAACCTTAGGAATTTTTCCAACGTCTTCCAACATCAAATCTATGCAATGTACAACACATGGAGTCCAGTACAAATGTGGTCTCTTGACTTCCAACAACTTTCCCGCTTTGACATAATTAGAAGCATTATATATATGTGAATACTTGAATGACATTCTCTTCACCAACTTGTTCCACCATATTGTCAAGTAAATTGAATAAAAATGTCGCATCCTTCACAACTTCAGAAACATCAGTTGATTATATAAAAACAGAACCTTTTGGTGAGTTCACTTTAAAGTTAACAATGTCTTTTTGCACTACTGAATCGCGCCAACCATCAGCCATTATAGAACACCCTTCTCTACCCACTCTTTTTTGTGTTCCCCAACAATTATATCTGTATCTTGCATTTCCTTATTATTAAGGAGAAAAATTCTCAACTCATACACGCTAGACGGTTTAAGTTCATGACCGAACTGTCTAATTGCTTAAACCATCACTAGAAAGTTTTCATAATTAGCCGCCTGGAGAGCTATCCAAGCATCATAAAACTACCTAGAAATCGCCCTACAAGTCTTCTCTCGTAACTCTTTTCTACAAACTTCATTTATAGTTTGTTGTTTCCCTCCTAGTTTAGCTCTACCCTTAACAACATCTCTCGGACTAGGGGTAAAAAACATGTCCATTGGACCTTTTTGCCTTGGCTTCTTTGAGGGACGGGGATTACTATCCCGTTTTGAGCCACCACTTGATTTACTTGCAACATTACCATCATCTTCATCCATATCATCATCATCGTCACCCACATCCTCATATTGTGATAATGGAGACATATTAATATCATCCTTGGCCATCGTCTTCTTAATCATATAGCTTCTAATCTCCTGTCGAACACTTTCAGGGCATTCCATACATTTGGTAACATTTCTAAAACCACCAACAAGGTGTTGCTTAAGCCTACAAACTCCTCCCTTACAAACTTTTTGATAAAATTTACAAGTAAAATTATTTTTATTATTGGGATCTGCTATACTATATTTTCTTGTAGGGTGTTGTCTACTAGAGGATGATTTAGGAATGGGTTCACAATCAATGTCATTATCATCCATTTGAACTTTGAAGTCAGGTTACAAACTGGAAAAATAAGAATCCAATTAGTACCAGGCTACCAGCAAGTGAGAAAAGGAAGAAAGGAATGAGCTTTGTAACAACAAAAAACGAAGTAAAAAGCAGCAACTTTGTAGTAAAACAGCAGCTTTGTAGCAAAACAGCAGCTTTGTAACAAAATATCAAAAATAACAGCAGCATAGGAGCTACTGTATAAGTAGAGAAGAGAAATATTTAAAAAAAAAACCATGAAAAACAGAGAAGGGAGAAGAGAAAATCAGAGAAGGAAAGAGAAAAACAGAAGAGAAGAAGAAGAAGAAGAAGAAGAAGAAGAAGAAGAAGAAGAAGAAGGAAGAAGAAGGAAGAAGGAGGAGGAGGAGGAGGAAGACTTACTTGATCAGAGCTTGGATGAGAAGCAAAGATGGATGAGAGAAGAGAGAGAGAGTAGTAAAAATAAATGAAACGACTACTGGATACTTAGTGGATAGTGGGAGTAAAAAATTAGGGTTAAAGAATGTTTTTTTAATCTAAGATATTATAAATAAGGAAAGCCACATGCTTAACATGTGACTTTTAGTGAAAAAGTGTCTTCTAGAGCCTCAAGTGAATAAGGCGCGCCTTGTTGCGCCTTGAGCCTTCACTTGAGGCGCGCGCCTTTTTGAGCCTTTTGCACACAGCCACGCCTCCTTCCTCTGATGCCATAGAACCTACGCCTACCCTCGCCTTGCGCCTAGGCGCTCCTCAGGCGCGCCTTTTTAAACTAAGATTAAGGCGCTGTTCTTTTTTACTTAAAAGAGTTGAACTAAACTTCACCTAACGGACTAAACTAAACTAGATTGAATGTAGATGAATTGACTTAAATGAGCTAATTAAGTCCAGAACAACATGCCCTAAAATTTAGGATATACTTCGTATGTATTACTCTTTCTCCTAATTTTACCGATTAAACTAACTGATATTCATTAACATCGAAACACGAATTAATTAAAATAAAATGACATGAGTCCCGATGAGGGGGAGACGAGACACGTGAATAATGGCACAAGTATCTTAGTCAATCAAGATTCAAGAAGTTAACAACATTAATTAGATTTTACAAGTCAAAATCATTTATCCAACCTTGAGCTAATTCCACAACTTTTCATTGGTCGATGCACGTCACACATGACACAAATTATTATTACAATTTACATACAACTCACAAAACGCCCACAATTTTTAATGCAAAAAAACCTTCAAACCCAACAATTTCTTCCCAAATAAATGTAAACTTTCTAAATAATCTTACCCAATTTAATTGAAAATAAAAATTCAATTGATTTTATTTTTTTATACGTTGGTTTTTGAACAAAGAAAAACATAAACCCATAAATTGACATTTAACAATCTATGTGCGTTACTATGTGCGGAATTTTTTGCAGGGTTTAATATAAAGTTGTGATCTTTCATCAATTTATGTCAAAAAATTTCAGATTTTTGGTAATTTGTACACGATTTTGACTTAAAGTTTTGATCTTTTTGGTTAATTGTACAAGATTTTGATATAAAGTTGGGATTTTGTTAATTTTAGCAAGAAAATAATTTGTGGGTTTGTTTGTAAATGGTGAAGAAAGAAGAAATGGGGAAAAAGATTGAGAGTAGAAGCAAGTTTTTGAGATGGGCAGTAATTGTTGGTGTTATAGGGTTTTTAATTGCAATTAATTTTAAGAATAATGGGAATTTTAGGTCTAATCAGTGTAACAAAGTAAGTTTCTTTCCTCAATTTCAGTAATTTCATTGCTAAATTTTGTTGTAATTTAGTATTTGTGTGTTCGGAAACAGCCTCTTTGTGTTGCGTATATCTGACCCCCTTACCTCGCAATTTGCGGGACCCATTGAGGCACTGTGGTAATGTTGTTTTGTGATTTTGATTTGATCATGTGCTTGTGGAGGTTTTTGAGTTAGGGTTTGGTTAATTTGATGTAATGTTTCTTGATGGTTTTAATTGGTGGCTTTGGATTGATTTTTTCGATTATTTAGTGCAATGTAGATGTTAATTAGTGGGTACATTGTGACCTAATCTTTCTGTAAGGTAGTCTGTTGATCGCGAGGTGTGTGATCATTCATGACGGTTTCAAATGATATTTTCAGCCAACCCCAAATCATTTTGGGTTTAAGGGTACTGATATTTAGGTGCTCGTCTTTTCGTGAACCTAAAATAGATAGATATGCAATTCTATAGGAAAGTCCTGGTTTTGGAGAGGTTTGAAAAAGGGACATTGTATTTGAATATTTGATGAATGAGGAAGATCTAGGGCTAGTTAAGTAGTGATTGATTATTGATTAATTGAAGCCGGGAGTAATAATCATGTGTTGCTTGTCGGAACAGGAGTCATGTAAATATACAGGAATGGTGGAGGACTGTTGTTGTGATTATGAGACAGTTAACGGCCTTAACAAAGATGTTTTGAATCCTTTGCTTCAAGAGCTTGTTACAACTCCTTTTTTCAGATACTTCAAGGTATGATTCTATGGAATGCCACTCTCTTTATTTGGTTTTAATTTACGGTACATTGCGCTTCATAACAATAACTCTTGATGTGTTAGTATCTCTTTTGGGCCTGCAATTCGATAATTGAGCAAACTTAGTTTTTAAGTATCGATATTCTTGAATGTAGTTTGACATTTTGGTGTAGTATTGTAGGAAATCTTCTGTGATATTGTGAATATAGTAGTTTGGCATTTCTATACTGCTTCTCACTCTGCCTCCTACGGAAAATTCACATGTAGAAATTTCGAGAGGGTTATTAATGGGTCGATTTCACAAAAAATTGTAGAGGGAGACTGTCTCGCGTGAGAATTTGTGATTGGTATATAGCTAGCAAATCTTGTTTTATAATTGTGTTAAAAATTTATTATGACAGGTGAAATTGTGGTGTGACTGTCCCTTTTGGCTTGATGATGGGATGTGCAAATTGCGGGACTGTAGTGTCTGCGAATGTCCTGAAAACGAATTCCCAGAGCCATTCAGAAAGCCGTCTAATGTCCTTACTAAAGAAGATTTGATGTGCCAAGAAGGAAAGCCACAAGCTGCTGTTGATCGAACATTGGACAATAAAGTCGGTTGGGTAGAGATTGATAATCCCTGGACAAATGACGATGAAACTGATAACAGTATGTTCCCTTTTTTTAAAATATACTGATTAAAGTCTCGATTAGATTGGGTAGTGTTTACATGGAAATGGATCTGAGCTCAAAACGAATGATTGCTTGCTTTCAGGTGAGATGACATATGTAAACCTTCTGCTGAATCCGGAGCGTTATACAGGCTATACAGGTCCTTCCGCTAGACGGATATGGGATGCAGTTTACTCTGAAAATTGTCCGAAATGTAAGTAATTGTTCTAACTATGTTGTCCGCATAAGTCATGTTAGGTGCTTAGAATTGCATGTGATGTGTCACGAATTATCTGAAGAAACTATATTGTGGCTTGTGGTAAAAAAAAAACGTACCGTGTGTTGACCCCTCTCCAAATAAAAGAAGAAAAACACGTAATTGCATTCAGATCTGTGAGCTTATTCCTGATACAATGCTGTTATGCAGATGCATCTGGGGACTGTCAAGAGAAAAAGGTTCTGTACAAGCTAATATCTGGTTTGCATGCTTCTATCTCAGTCCATATAGCCGCTGATTATCTCCTTGATGAAAGTACCAACAAGGTATCGTCATTTTCAAGCTCTGGGTGACATTTAAACGTATTTACGTATAAAGTTTGGTGTAGGCTTAATCAATTCTGCTTTATTTATTCGACGTGATTATTTTTAACCCCTACAAGTAGAATCCATCTCCTTTTTTAATCCTTTTTTTTTCATTAGTTTACTTTATTCGTGTTAGCCAATCCAAAATTAGTTAAAAGAGAACATAATTTCAGCTTCTGAGCTAATTTACGTATATGTTGTAACAAGTATCCCTGACACAGTGGTTTCTGGTTGCAGTGGGGTCAGAATTTTGAGATAATGCATGATCGGGTTTTGAAACATCCAGAGCGTGTTAGAAACTTGTATTTCACATACCTTTTCGTTCTCAGAGCAGTAACAAAGGTGTGTGTACTTCTCTGCTCAATTTGCTGAGACGACTTCATTATTGTATGCTGAGACGACTTCATTATTGTACTTTTACTTCCCCTATACGAGTGCTATAACACCTATATTCAACCCATAGGCATCAGGCTATTTGGAGGAAGCTGAATATGACACAGGTAATCATCAAGATGATTTGAAAACACAATCCTTGCTGAAGCAGCTGCTCTACAATACGAAACTTCGTGCCGCATGTCCACTTCCTTTTGATGAAGCTAGGTTGTGGCAAGGACAAAGTGGGCCTGAACTAAAACAACAGATTCAAAAGCAGTTTAGAAATATAAGGTACCCTTCCACGAATTCTCGAGAGTCTCTGACCATCTCCGTTTTATTTTGTTATTCTCTGCATGCCAAAAAGAACAATCACTATTTCATTTTGGTTTGCTCCAAAATAATCATTCTTTTTGTATCTAGTTGGTTTGTTTGATTTCATTCTTCCCAAGTTATAAGGTAGGTACTTTTGGTACACGTTAATCATGATCTTAGAATGGACCTTAGTTGAAGGTGTCAATTTGTTTGGGAGGGAAGGAATAGTTCCTAAAGTTCTTTGCGATTTCATGTTGTGTCTCAATGAGATGCTTATTTTTATCACTGAAACTGACTATATAACAACAATTATGCAGCGCATTGATGGATTGCGTAGGGTGCGAGAAATGCCGATTATGGGGTAAACTTCAAGTTCTTGGTCTTGGCACAGCTTTGAAGACCCTTTTCTCAGTCGAGGGTGACAACTCCTCAAATCATGTAAGTACTGAAGTTGTTAATTGTTATTGTATTCTATGTTCAGTGATTCTTGTACGAGAAAATCTTACAAGTGAGACCTTTGTAAGTTTATAAGTTCGATGTTATCTGAAGGTCGTTGATTTCAGCGTGTTTGTAAAAGCTCAAACTCTCATTCCTGCTGTTTATTTTTGCAGCTGCAATTGCAAAGAAATGAAGTGATAGCCCTTGTAAACCTTCTCAATCGACTTTCAGAATCAGTCAAACTGGTACACGAAATGGGACCTTCTGTCGATAGAATGGTCAGTGAAGTTTCAGGACCTCCTGTACAAGAATCCGGCATACTAACCAGAATGTGTCAATTTGTGAATGATATAAGGTACTAAATCAGCAATTCTTCATCAGTGCTCATATCATATGTGCGTTTAACGTGGTTTCGATTCCCAAGACTGACATGTTACATATTGTTTGTCAGGTCGAAGATGGCATCATGACGAATGATTTTGGATCATGATGTCGAATTTCAGGCTGTAGTTTGGATAGATACCATGTAGAGCATCTCAAATTTTGGTGTACATTAAACAATAAACTTTAGTCGTTGAATGTACTTGTTTCTTGGGCTACTCGAAGGCCTAGCTTTTCACGATTCAGAACTCGTAAAACTTGACCCGTTTCTCAAACCGCGTAATGAGGGTTAGGCTTGAACCCGATCCTACCCGGAGTCTAAGTTCCCCTCAAGTGGAGGGAAGTTGAGTTTGAGGGTCCAAACATTTAGTGCTCTTGGACTACAACTGTCCTTCCAATCTTCCATAGATGAACTTGTCATTCTCAAACGTCAATAATTCTTGCATTGAAGAACGGGGGTTTGATCGCGATACAGAAGTCGCCATTTTGTCGTACGCTACGTTCTATCATAACTTCTCTGCCCATCTTTGTCTATCAACTTGTTGCTATTCTTCCTTTCAATTCACTTCTATCCACAAGTAAATAAACAAAATTGGAGATGTGACGTGACAAAATTGACCCATTCCAAACCCGACATGCGTACTTGATTTGCGAGCCCTAAATTATGTTACCATCCTGGCTCGATGACATACGAAAACCAATTCGCCAGGTGATGCATAACAAGGCTCATTAATGGAAGGTCTCCTTCAAGATGGTCTTGATAGGCAGGTTTAGATTACCAAATTTATTATATCGGACCATTTCATAAATACTATAGGACCAACTTATTGATAACATAATATTTTTTTTTTCAAATGAGCGCATTTATATGGCCGAGAATCCAACCCTCAACTCTATGGTTGGACTAGAGAGCTTTTACGACTTGAGCTAACTCCTGTGTCACATAAAAATATACGGAGTACATAAACTTTCCCTTCAAAAAAAAATAATAAAATATACATCAAATTAAATGTTAATTATGCGCTACTATCCTTTTGGGTCGCTTCTATGATATAGGACAGTCCTATAAATTAGACATGCTTTTATTGGGTAATTCGATTTTCAACATCCATTAGTGTCCACAAATTATATACAATAATAACAATATCTACAATAGTAGGGGCACTCGCCTCAGCTGACCAAGGAAAAATTCGAATAATTCGGTTAAAATTTGGGTTTTTTTTTTCAATTTTACGTTATGTCATTACTTATTTGTCCCCTAACTGCAAATCTTGACTCGACCACTGGCACCAATGAACATGCATAATCGGATACAAGTATACAACACTTTCCACAATAATTGTATATGTAAGTTTACATATACACCATTTGCCAAAAAAAAAAAAAAAAAAAAATTTTACAAATAAAATTTTTAATAATGAGACAATTTAATGCTCCTACTATCTACCTAACCTAACGTTACTATTTACTCCCTGTATAGCTACGTAAACCTTACACATTGTAAAATCCTCTCTTTATCTTCCATTCTTCTTGTTCATTGCATAACCACATACCACTTATCAAAAAAAAAATTAAAAAAATTGATATAGTATAGCCGAAATCGAAAATGGCGGAAAAAGGTGAAGTCGCGGTGGTGGAAAGGGCAGAAGATGCTAAAAAGGCGAGTATGCGCACCGCGGAGACACTTCTAAGGTTGTTGCCCTTAGGATTGTGTGTGGCTGCTCTTGTTGTCATGCTTAAGAATTCTGAAACTAATGAGTTTGGTTCTGTTTTTTACTCTGATCTTGGAGCTTTCAAGTAATTTTTCGCCTCTTTTGTCTAGTCGATTGTTTACCTTTGCTTATTCTTGTGACGATTATTTTTAAGCAATACGTTAGGTGTATCATGTCATAGTACAGTCGATTATAATTAGAACGGTAATGGGTAAATATGGTGTAGCAAATTAGCAATGCATATTTTGGGTTGAGAATGAAATTACAATTAATTGGTAAATTACCACACATGTTATGCTAGTGCGCCACCAGGTCGTACTCATCAGTCATCACTCATCTCATCTCGGTACTCACTTTCTCACATAACATTATATAGGGTCCATCGCCCTATTACATAATGACATATGAGAGAGTGGTATTGAATCCGATAGTACCATCGCAATTTTCCATTTTAGTACACTAGTTAGCCTTAAGTGCGAGTCATGTAATGTTTGCCTATTGAAATTGAACTTGAACGGTGTGAAGAGTGTGATGAGGGAGTGTTTTCAAGTCGGGTCTGTTGAGGCGCT